>JAQFYM010000275.1:0-84695 GCA_034694785.1 Agrenia bidenticulata
GGAATCCCAGAAATGCAATACTCGACTGGAAAAGCTCCAAGCTTGGCAACTTTGAATTTGCTTTTGAAATCTAAAAATACAGCAAGGTAGACAGAGATTTGTACAAATTGTTAGCATTAGATGAGAAATAGGCGGTGGTGGCGATGAGATACAGACACAAGAAGGATAATATATTTCCCTCCAAGACGGCTGTCACATTTGGGCTGGGATGATGTATTCCCAACTTTTCAAATCTGATTCCGTAGCTCATTTCTCTCATGAATCTTCCTCACTTAACCAGCACTACATACGTGTTAGATATATATGAGGAATTGTAAAAAGATGAGAAGGAAAGAGCATTATAAATATCTAACCTCCTCATCCCGCAAAAAGAGGCTACAGACTTTAATCATTTTGAAAAAGGTTCAAAAGACCATCCTTAGAGATTGAGGGAGAGGTGAAAGTGGTCTTACTTCCACCAGGGGTGAAATATGATGGAATCTCTCTCAACTTTCCAAATACTTGCCCCTCGCCGTGTTATATAAATCCTCAAGTAGAGTAATGGTCATCCAGTCAACAAATATGTGATGGGGGAGTCATCCCGAATCAGATTCATCAGAGCATAAAAAGAAAATTCATATGGAAGTCGCCCTTGTGGTACGTGGCTTTAGTCTAGCACCTTTGTGTTATCATATTCAGCAACTCAGCATTTGAGAATTTGAGATTTTTTTTATCATCATGGAACGCTCAAAGATCCCTCAACAGAATTTTGACCGCCGTATTTCTTTATTGTGAATGTCTCTCTCTCTCTCTCTCTATGATGAAGGATCTAAGGAAAGTTAAGCCCTGAGGTTTAATGCTTCACTGAGTTTGGATAATAATACTCCCCTGGGTTGACCTGCTTCTAAGGGCTGGAGATGAAATCAAGGAATTTGAGGATGTGGCTCAATTCAATCCAATTTTATTTACACGAGGAGTGTATCATAAAAAACTCCCCTCGTAAGTCATTCAATCCGGTAAATACTCTCGACCGCCGAATCGTTTCGAAACAACTTTTATCCCAAGAACTAAAATCTGGCCCTTTTTCCAGTTTTTCAAACATTCCCTTGTATAGTAAAGTTCATTGTTGAAATATTTCTAAAAAAAATTTGCGGATTTCCTTCGGAAAACATGCATCCGCGTTCGGTGCTTTAATTAACTGAACTCTCCCCTCAACTCTAGGGTGATCCATCAACATCTGTCCTCACACATTCCTCTCGACTTTCAATCCTGACATTTAATTCCAGCCGAATCTGACTTAAAGTTACTCAATCCCCGGTGGCAAAAATATTAATATGGTATTTTGTAAAAAAAAAAATCTGAGTGAAATTCCGGAATGATAAAACCCATGTGAAAGTTATGTGTAAACAAGAACGCTCTGTTTGATTTAAATTATTCATCATCATCATAATCATCATATGAAAATATTTAGGAAAGAATTGAGCAAGGAAAGTCGCAGGGATTGTGCATCGCTTGGAGTTCATTAATTGTACCCATAACCTGTCTCTCTCGGAATCCAATAGTATTTTATCACGGCTTTGATGATAACCGTAGCCACTGGGGATTTGTCCAAGGTACTTGTCATTTTATATCCCTTACATAGTTTATTTCCAAACGGCCTTATCCCCACTGAAAGGGACGTTTGGCCAATGAGAGGCTGGACAGGACACCGGTTGGGCTAAACCAGGTAGAAGTAATACGAGCATGAAAGAACGTGAGTATTTTCCCCGTGTTTGTCCAGCCGGGTCTCTCTGGTGGAAGGGAAGTTTATTGATTTCTAACATGTACTTTCTTTCTCCAGTCCGGTGGTAGTGAAAAAAAATCCAGTGTCGATACATAATACCCCTGGAGGGTTCACTATATTGTCTACACACATGCACACATACAGGTCCATGTATCTTGATAGGGACGAAGAGCCGAATTGTGGAAAACGGGAATTCGAAATCGTTAGACAAAAGTAGTTGGAACTGTGGAGGCATTGAAGTTGTGCGTGTGTCCAGGCCATTTCTATTAGCCCTGTGAGTCTCATTTACGTGTGGCTTCCGGGTCTCTTGTAACTTCTCTTTTGAGGAATTTAACAAGTCTTTGATCCCAGCTAAATGAAGGCTGACCTTCCAATCACCCCCAATTTCCTACTCCAAATGGAACAAAGTCATATCGTGTGTGTACTTCTAGCTAGTGGTGGACGAAATATATTATATACAGCTCTCTCTATAAATCCATATACGGACTACATATATAACTTAATAGTTAGGGTAATCAGCATGTATTGGCCGAAATGAAGTGGAAACTTATCGTCAAAGACATGAGAAAATAAAGGATTCAAATCTACTTCATATTCGTTAATCTGATTTGAATCGGCCTCGATCCAAATTGGAATTACATGGTCAAGTTGAAAGACGAGTATGGATCAGGATGTGATCAATAACTAAAGTAACAGAATCGTGGGTCCTAGCATCATCAGCGAGATTTGTCCGAACGAGAGGTGAAATGAAAATATACGAACGGGTCGGGGATAATTGAAAACTAATTTAAGGAAACCCAACTCGAGCGATTAATGAGGGATTAATCACCCGAGACTCGATACCGTATCTGGTCCTACTGGTCCTCAGTAACTCAGTAAGAGGACCGCAAGGATAGAAGTAAGGCTGGGATTGAGGTCAGTTTGGGTTCAGGATGAGAATATGAGAAATTATTTACGTCAGAGTCTCAAAGGCTAAGCAAACTGTACAAGACTGACTCTAAATTATGACAAATGTCCAAGAGAGAGACCGGAATGAATCTTGTGGGAATAGGCAACACGAATCCACCAATCGTGTTTAGGATCCTCTCAGATAGGCCGCAGGGATGTTGAGACTTTAGAAGAGTTGTCTGCCTGCTGCGGATTGTACGAGGGCGATTACTTTGCTTGCGGTTGCCTCATCTCAATTTAGCAACTACTCAAGGCCTGAATGCCCTCGTGTATTTCTCACGCTTGACTCGTGCACGTTACCAACTTGGGGTTGATTTCATATTTTTAGGATGAAGAATGAACTCCCGAAATGATTCCAACAGTTTGGGCTCAAGATGGATTATCTGACTTTTGTGAAGTAATTTATTTTTTTAAGCCAACCTCGATACCTCCACACGCATACTTATTCTCCCAAGTACTGCAAGTAACCTCATGGTTTAAAATTTATATTCGAAACCAAAGCGCATTTGAACGGAGAGTTCACAACAAGCTGAAAATACGTGGTGGATACACACTCAGCCCTATTTATGAACACCAGTCAACACAACAATCCATCCATAAGGGGAAAAGTCATAAATCTTCTATTTATCTATCCAAATCCGACAAAGGACTCGTGTATTATGACATTTGTGTTAAATGAGCTCGTGTGTTTTAGATACAGTTCTAATTCTAAATTCCAAAGGCTATGTGTCTGCTATATCCTTCCACTCCCTGGTTGTACTTAAATTTTTAAGATAAAGCTCAACATTTATTGCGGTTTTGATGACTGTCAGGAATTTAAATGGTCCGTGTACTCCTCAGGGACTGTTCATTCACAATGCCAGTCTCACCGGTCTCGGATTTTACCCACATCCATAAATAACTGGAGAAATATTCTCCCATTTTCCCCACCTCGCTCTTAAAAGTCGGGCTCTGTTACATAAAATATTTTTTTAATATTCCCCCAGAGGGGTCAAATTCAAGGGTCAAGGCAAAGCTTGCAGTTATCGGGGGGAGTGTGTTTCTTTAGATTAGTTACTGCTGAGTTGAGCATGACCTCTTGCTCACTCCCAATTAAATTGAGATTGTGCTCAACTCATTGTCAGCATTAAAGATAACGCCCTTAGTCAGTGGATGATCCCTAAACTCCAAAGCAGCTAAATAATTCTTTATGTGGCTAATGGCCATTCAGTTGAATACCAAATGGGTCATTATGTTTATATATATATTTGACATAGACATTAAGGAGGCATTAACAGGTTCGTGAAGGGTGGACTGAACTTCTCCTTTTGTGCCTGATTGAACGATATTACCCATGGGGAAATGGAATGCCCTTCGGAAAGCCGTTAATAAGAATATTTAAGAATTACGACTTACCTCCATACAATAGATTTTTACGGTAAATATAGCTAGTATTAGGTATCTGAAAAAAGAGAACAAGTGGCATAGTAAAAATATTTTCGATAATTGAAAAGGGAGACACGCTTTTCATCTGTGGTTATCAGTGAAAATAAACCCATGATGATGGTTATCATTTATAAAGGTTGGAAGTTGGATTGGAAATGACCGTAAATAAATACCTTAAGTTCACAGTCGAAGATAACTGGTGGAACGTTGGATGCGAAAAGGTCACTGTCTTCAATTATTTTATGAACTTTGACATCATAGGCACCGTCATTCCAGGAAGATTCTATAAACACTTCTTCTAATCTGAAAACACCAAAGAGAGTTTACATAAGAGAATGAGTAATCAACATTCAGACCAGATCGGGCCCCAGAACTGAGGGAAAGGCGAGTTCAATTAACTAAGTTTCCATTAACTCCTGATGTGTGAACTTTTCTCTATTGTCCTAAACTTTGGGCAGCTCTTTCAAAGAAACCAGCCCGATTTCCATATCCGGCTACTTTGGCTTCTTGAAATTTCTCCGGAGAGAGAAAGGCTTTAGTGGCGGTGGCAAAATAATTAGAAAGTTTCTTTGCCCATGTGAGCTTAAGAAAACCTTTTAGCTTATTTGAATTCCCCAGTTTCCGGAAAACTAATTCCCTGAGCATTATGACAAAACCTCTTTGGTGTCCCCACCTGAACCACCAAGCACGGGGATTTTGGAACGAGATGGTTTCGGCAGCAGCAGTCTCGGTTAACCCTCAAAGGCTTATCAAAAAAAAGCTCTGTCTTTCAAAAAGATTCACTGTGAGAAAAGTGTCTTTGTTCCTCTTTAAGGCTTTGATAGGAACCTTGTCGGTTATTCTAATTGTCCCGAAGCCTTTAGAATGGTGGTAGGGGTCTGGTGGTTTGACTTGGCTTAGGATTGTTGCTAAAGGCTCTCCCGGTCCCCCATGTCACCTCATCACATTATGGATAGAAGGTATGCAAATAAAAGCCATTGGTTTAATTAGTTTCTCAGTCTTTGAGCTTTCCCAGATTGGAACTACTAGTACTAACTATTATGTGGGAGACTCTTGAAATTCCTTATGAAACAACTCCAGAGCCGGAGTTCCTGGAACTCTTTCGATTCAAAGCCCCGAGGCTTCCCTTCCACAAATCATGTAATAAAGAACAAGGGATAAGGTGAGGAAGCTAGACATGCTGGTACTATTCCAGTCTTACCCCCACCGCTTTTTAACTTTCACGCGAGGGGAAAGCACGGGCGGACCGATTCATGAGACAAGGCTTTAAATTGAGGAAACGAATTTAAAAATATATCTTACAATAGTTACAGTCTTAATTCACATTCTCACGTAGTTTATAAATCAAAAAGTCATAGACAATTTAAACTTGTAAAATACATTTCCTCTTTACATAATCCACAAGAGTTCCCTGTAGCCTATGGAACGGAGGGGACAGTGACCTAATACTCCCCAAGCTGAAATACATGGTCTCCTATCACTTGGGTAAACTATTTAAACTTTCCATCAAACGATATTCCCTCTATATATATATATCTGCTATACCATGTTCAATCATAGAATGGGAAACTTTAGCTGGAGTCAGTCCGGGAAAGTTGAGCATGTTGGCTTGTCAAGTCAAAGAAATAAAATTTGACAAGTGTACAAGCTGAGACAAAAAGACTTACTTGTTATTCCCATACGTTATTGTTAACTTGGGCTCCGGAAACACTCCAGTTGCTATAAAAAAATCAAATAAATTCTAGTTACACACACTTCCCATTAGAATTAGAATTTCTGGCCTAATTACTCACAAGTGCTTTTATTCAAGCAGTTTATAGATTCAAGAGTTCAAGAAGTTTTTGAACATGGACTCACCCCAACAGGAGATATTGATAGACTCCGGCGTAGGCCTGGACACCAACTTAATATCCATCTCTTTCTGCGGGGCTACAAAGGGTAATAAAAAGTTGACAATTTTAAAAACAAGGAGGTAAACTAAGTACAAGTAGAAGCCAGGGTAGTTATTCGGCCCTTAAATAATTGATTTATACAAGCTCTGCCCTCTCTAAATGCTAAAAAGCCCCCCTCGTATAATACATATATTATAGCCTGGAAACAGACAGAGTCTCAAAGGCTTCTGGTTCAAAGGCGGTTGGTTTTATTAGAGAGGGGGTGTGGCCATTCTCCCTCTCTATTACCCATTTTGGCCATTACAAGGGACATAACTAAAAGACGGAGAGGATGGAAAAATTTGGAATGTGACAATTTTTCCAAGAATATTGTACCCTAGGCAGTCATTTTGAAATTACAAGTGGGTAGATAACACGGCCTATAACCTCATTTCCCTTCCCATAAACGACTCTCCTTTTCTTTAACAGTCCCAAATGTACTTTCACTCTGTCAGGTGACTCCCTGTCCTTATCTTAGGACACAAACTGACAATCCATACGGGGGCATTCTCCACACTTAAAAATCATACCATGTCCCGAACAAGTCCTCATACCCATCTCATACTCATGCTCTATATAATCATGAACCTCCAGGAACAAGAACAAGCTTTGAGGACAAATATTGAGGAGTCGGTATCAAAGATTTTTGAACCCGACTGACTGCAAGTAACACCAAAAAAATCTGACAACTAAATCCAAAGGTAACACACACCTCTCGAGCTCTCTGCTTCTACAGTATCTGGTAGAACTGGATTCAGGGAAGATGATTAAAAATATGATTACCCCAATCATTAAGTAATTGAATCCCTTGTGCTCTTAAATTGAGGACAAAGCCCTTTCAATTCGGAAATGAGAGCTGCCGAGTTTTTGCTTACAAAAGGCCATTTCCTAATTTTTCCTAAAATACTTAAGGAAGACAGAAAAAAGTACAAATACGGCATTTCTCTGTTGTAATAATAAACGAGGATGTTGTAGAATGTATAGGGACGGAGTGTAATTTAATTTTGCAAAAAGGAGACAGAGAACTGGGCCACGTTCAATAATCCGGTGAGTATTTTTTTTCTCTCTACTGGCCTGGAGACGATGATGATACAGCAGATGAGACGCACGGCTCACGAATTAAGGAGAGAGATGAGATGAGAGACTCTATATGGGCTCTTATAGTGCCGAGGCTATGCTCAAGATCAGTACAAGTACATTAGGGAAGACGCATCTTGCAAGAACTGATCCTAATCTAATTTTAGAGTTTTTTACTTCGGTTTTTCAAGTAGAACGGCCACATCTCTGTGTAGGAGTCTCGGCTATATTGAAACTACAGAAGAAACTTAGGAAATGATAAGAGCCGGGTATTAAGGCTTATATAGGGTTGGCAGTTTTAGAGACGCTCCCGGGTTCGCTTGTTGGGTTTGATGGGGCTTGGACACTTTCCAAGTGTTTCATTCAAACAGTAAAAGGTTAAGGCGGGTTCCACCGTCCACAAATATGATGATGATGAGGATGATGATCATCGTCCTCATCATGATCGACCCGACGTGTAAAATGGTTAACCTGAGAGTAGTACACTTAGGAGCTCAAGGACTGTCGGTTTCTAGAGTTTCGATGATTCTATGGAGTACGAGCCGACCTGTCAGTTTCCAAGAATAAGAATACACGTACCAAAAACAATCATTCTGGAAGTCTTCATCGCTTCGGATTCAAATGTGGAGACACGACAAAGCCTGGAAAGTTAAAATGGGATAATAGAGGCTTATTACAATGAAGGACTTAGGGCTTATGGATGCCCCTTGAGTAACTCACCATTCCCCACTTAATTCGGTAGTAGGATTATTAATGCTTAAAGCCCGGTGAGCAGCCCAGTCCTCTTCTGAAGCTTTATAGTCTAAGTTAAGTCTTCCTCGAAGGATCCCCAGGTCTTGAGGCTTTTGTCCTAGAATCCATTGGTAGACGGGAGTGGATCCCCGATTAAAAAACCATTTGACAACAAGTCCTGCTCTTTCATTTACTTCTATTTCATAATCACAATCCAACACTACTGCCTCTTCTGTCCCGTTTAACACCGACAGGGGTACTTTCAATTCCCGTATATATACTCCCTTCACTGCACCTGAAATTTATTTAAAAAAACACAAGTCTTAGTAATTTATCCTCCTTAAATAAAAATCCATTCGTCATGGGTGGTTAATGAGTAAAAGTTTATAAATTAATTCTCCACCCATCATTCAAAAAGCTTTGTTGTGCTATCCCATTCATAAAGATAGTAAATCCAGTGCCGTAAATTCACAAACGCGTTCAAATGTTTTATTTAAATGGATCAGAATGTTCTAATTTTTATGAAACTCTACCAGTCTGTGAACTAATACGAAAAAACAACAGCTTCGGTAATCCATGCATTAAACCAGAGCCTGAGTGTCGACTGACATCAGATAAATGTTCCAACTTAGATGTAATGAGGTATGAGATGTAGTGTATAAGGGATTTAAATTGCGTAGTGTATGGACAGCGTCTTATGGATCCTTTTCTAGATAGATAATGATGGATTCTAAAGGTGTACCTGGCCGGGTGAATAAAAAAAGCGGGTATCCTCTAAACGATCCAGTTTACTTAGGAAGATTGGACTCGGGGATGAAAAAGTGGGAAGTGAGCCATTAAAGGCAGCCAGGTTTCATTAGCCAAAGTAATCAGGTTTTTCACTTCACCTCTCTCCTGCATAAACGACCGCATTGACTACAGGATGGGATCATTAATTGATGAGTTCTGCTCCCACCTCAGAGTACACCCGGGTATTTCCTTCTCCGTCTCCTTCCATATACACAATAGCGCCAAAGGATCTCTCACACCTTTCCCCCACTGACGTAAATCAGAGAACCCGAGGTGTCAAAAAGACTTTCAAAAGGATTCTGTGTAGCCATGCTACGGACCAGTTGGGATTTAAACAAAAAATCAAACCTCATTTATGTGATGGACTATTTATCACTTTGATGCCATGTTGGTGCATCCTAAGGAGCTAGGGCAGTCCAACAGGACGTGCTGAAGACTACCTTCATCATAATAAATCTTTCCCCACCGAAGTGCGTGGGTGTAGATCATTTCTCCAGCTTATGGGTAATTTAGTACATTTCAATTATGCCCTCATAACTTTTTTTTTTATTCAATCCAGCTCATCATGTCAAAGTTGATTTATGCAAAAGGAAATGGGGATTGAATTCTGGTTGGAACTGGAAACTGCGTGTAGGCCTTGTTTAGGATAATGGAAAGCAAATAAACTGATTCAAAAATATATTATAGGAACTGGCGGGTAACTCGGAACTTCCCATAGTTCAACTTCCCTCTCAGCAGTCAGCACAAAAAAAATTCGAATAATAAAAGAGATCGACAGGGGTCCTCAGTACCCAAAGACCTTGTGCTAGCTAATAGCCTTGGTTGGAAGTCAAGCCAAGCTCTCTTGTATACCTTCAGCTATCATCACATCCCAAGTCATTACTCGGCGATCATCATCATCATCATCAACATGAACGGAAGGATATTAGGTAAGCCACGGGAAAAGGCCGAGAAATCGACTCTGAAAAAGTGAAGCAATTTCATTTGCAGGGAAAAGTTGGAGGAACTAAGTCCGGGGGATTTTTTGTTTATTTAAGGGGCTCCGTCTCCCGTCAAGCAAAAATCTCTTCCTGGGGAGACAGAGACATATAAGACAGCTTATCCATTATTAAACCGAGGAGTGCGGTGTACATACAATCTGAATCCGTACAGATTTCTTAAGCAAACCACCACCCAGTAGTCTCCCTTTGCAACTTCTTCCCCTTGCTAATGGAATTTATTTGTAAACGAGAAAATTAGGGATGAATGGGTTCGAAATCATGTGGGGATATTGGGTCGAATTTGTCATAAAAGAGTGAAAAGTGGACGCCCGGCACATGCACACGCATACCATTACTAACACAACCCGTCAGATCTTCTCCCGAATTTTCTTTTATTGCCAAGAGTAAGGGTGATGCAATCTGTTTCAGAATCCGAAAAAAACGGAATTACCCATCTCTCATGGGAGATCAAGTTGGTTCTCCAATACACACTGCAAAACCAGATCTACATCTATGCACATATGAGATGAGTGAGTTTTTGGGATGTTGGCAGACTTACTTTTCCCGGCTCTATGATTCCCTAAAAATGTCTGTTTGTTTGTTTGCTCTACTCTACTCCTCCATAAATAAAGGGCCGATTTTTAAGCTCAATAGCTCATTCGATTTACTAGACTAACGAGGTCAGAGATATAATTTTAATGCTGTTAAAAAAATCGACACTTTAATTTTAATAAGGTCCTTATCAATAGTAGCCCATGGGCCTGTAAACCCTCAGCCTATAATAAAAAGGGAGAGGGAAAAGATTGCAATTTGCAATGCGAATACTATAACATTGGATATTGCTTTGCTTAGTGTACAAGGAACATATGATCTGTCAGAGTAATTCTGCTGGGACGTTGGGATTTGGGAATCCCCCTCCTGCAACGCATCTTCTTACGGTTGTGCCTCTATATCTATTTATTTGTATGCTTTTGGGAGTTTCGGTGTTGATGTAATCATCCAGCATATTCACATGTATTCACACATTTTACGACTTATCTACGACGAGTTGAACAAAAAAAATCCTTTACACTTCACTCCGTCGAATTTCCAACTCTCTAAACCGTCCTTAGCTCCTGGTGGGGGCTTAAAAGATATTGGCTTTCCATTTCGGTATTCTATAATTGTAAGCTTTTCTGCCTCCAGTTATGCTTATCTGCATCTGCATATGTGATCCAGATGGTTGTGTGGAGATTTTTAAAAGATTTGTTATTGGCGTTTAGAAAAAGTATATTAACATTTGATGGGCAGACTTGTTTAAGATATTTATGAGGGAATGTTTGGAGGAAGGGTGAGCTGGTGAGCAGTAATCGAGGATGTCATGTTTTTAAAGTTTTTTTTACTGAGGGGTCCTTAATCCGAAGTTTTTTAAAAGTTTTGGATTTTGACAATATGTCATAGAAATTATCAAGATGGGATTTTCTCCTGATGCTCATTTATGTTGTTGAGGATCTTTCAATATTTATTACTGAATTGATAAATTGGCAAGTATAGAATAGCTTCCTTGCCAGCAGGCCCAATAACTTAAATACTGATCGTCTATCAATAACAGAGTTAAAACAGAAATAGAGATTTAGGGGATTCATTATTTTCTAGTTTATTTTAACTTCTCTCTGGTTAGGTAAATTTTAAAGCTAAACCCAAATAAGCAGATGCCAGTCTCTGACAGATGCGTTCAAGCAGAAAGGCTAATACTAACTTTGTGTTATTACATCACAAGGTACTTCCTGACTTCTACGATGTGATGGATTATCTTCCTTGAGAACTCTGTGCAGTTTCTTTAAAATATTATCCATAGCTCCAAACAATTTTCAAACTAGAAATATAACTTTTTGCATATTTTTATACCAAAGGGGCCCAACTGGGTTGTTCATAATGTTCATACCCATCAGTAGTAAAAAGTTGTGAGGTTGGCCCATGGTTGGCCTCATACATCAAATTACTGCAGATATTGGATTCATTACAAGCCATTTATAAATGGATGGCAGGGAAAAATATTTCAAAATCTAGGGATATTTAGCTACAAATGGAATGGAATCAACTATGCCAAAAAAGATTTCCCAACAAAATCAAAACTTATTTGCTTATGAACAACCCCTTCTAACTAAAAAGCATATTGTTCTGGTTATCTGGTTGAGCTCAATAGAGTTTTTTTTATTATTATAAAAATCCTAAAATGAATGCCCTTGATGTGAGATTTTTCTAAATACAAAATCCTCCTTGAGCCAAAGTCATACATAGAGAGAAAGAGGAGCTGGTTGGATGCGTCCTAATGGTCAGTCTGACTAATTGTAAGTACTAAGTAGACCGTAGCTTTTTCTTTTGAGCTTGAAAAAAATTCATATCTTTATATTCAGCTAGAATAGAATGATGAACCACAAGAGTTAGAAAAGAAAACGGAACGTTTCCCATGCAAATCAAATTCAAAACCCATAAGAATACTGCGACGAGAGAGCCCTTGTCAAACTATTCAAACTCTACATATTTTCTTTTGTCTTGAGAAATTCCCTCACCAAAAAGCCTTCCAAAGCTGCACATGAAAAAAGTTTTAATGCAATTAAACTCAAAACTCAAAAGCTCCGATCCCGACATGTTCAGCCCATTGTCATAATTACGAAAGAGGCGGATTATTTGCAGCAAAGTCCGGAAGGAATTGTGTAGACTAGGACAATTAATTCGGCATGCCAGGTGGAAATAGGATTAATGAGGATGGGTGTCACTCAAGGTGACAATCCTGCCACGCGTCCTGTCATAATACAACACAATCCAATCAGCTCATACTCAGCTGACATGACACATCTTCTTCACTTCAAGGCATTCCCAGCCAAGTGCTCAAAACACTTTTTTTTACAAGGCTTCCTAGTCCACTTTGATGTATGAAACCTCTCAGGTTATAGCATATTAATATCCCCCTACATATCCAACATGTTCTTCAGCTCCGAGAGTCTTTAATAGATTTTATCGTGGAGTGTTTCAAATTAAATATTACAAAAAAGCCTCTCATCCAAGCTGTATAAAATATCCAGGGGTGAAGGTGGTCAGAAATGGATACGATTTTTGTGTCACACAACCCAAAGCATTTACTTTCCTGGCATGATACTGTGATAGATTACAAGTGATTTTTTTCCAAAAAAGAAAGCCTTTTGTAAGTATTTGAAAGGTGGAATTTGTGTGTGTACACATTCTTATGCATTTTTTGAATGTAATAGAATAGAGGTGTGTGCGTGGACTGTATTGGGGGTAACAATGAATGATAAATTATTAGTTGGGCAGGTGACAGGTTTACTCATAGATGATGGGATTGCTTTTTTATTTATTCTTGTGTAGTTTTGTACAGTACGTCCAGTTCCAATTTCAAAGCCCTTTCCACCTCCAAAGAGACATTACATATGTCCCGTGTGTATTTGTGTATTTTATTACTAAAAAGCAGCCATCTTCTCCAGGACTAGGCTTCTCCTTTGAGAGCACATCCATTTATTATTCTCTCTTTAGTGAATAGAGGTATGGAATATGGATAGTGGCATGCCAGTAGCAGTCGGTTCCTAGGCTTTAAGTCTGAAGCTGACTAGAGCGGCTGGATTTTTAACGTTGAGATAGAGCTGAAATATTTTGGTACGGATTCTTCTAGCTTGTTTTGAGAAGGGTTGACCTTGTCGTTTGAATTCATTCGAGTAATGAATCAATATGTAACATTTATCGTTGGGAAGGGTTGCTGTAATTGCTCTGAGCCTCTAAATCGAGAGTTTAGCAAATTGAGAAATACTTTTAACTACGAATAAGGTAGATAGGCTATAACGACTAGTATGGGTATAATTTGGATACTATTGCGTACATCATTTCGAAATCAGACCCAACCCATTTCCAGGAAACGTCTTTGTTCACCTCGCGTTCCTCAAGTTTATTCATTTCATTTCCCAAGGATTTGTTACCATTTATTTCATACTAATAGATACCTTGTTTTGTCATGTACAAGGTATTGTTCTGATCAATTCCACTCTACTAGTTATGATACAATTAACGGGGGGAAAGTGCTCGACATTCAGACGAAAGCAGTATCAAGTATACTCAGTTAAGGGGAAGGGGGGAACTCTTAAACAATTGTTTTAAATTAATACTTAAATTTCCAGAAACATTTGTATCTGCATTTTGATTGTTATTAAAATTGTTGGCAGCATTAGCACTCAATGCATCAATGCGTGCATAAATTATCGTCAAAACGACGTCGAAACCAGAGAAATTCAAATTTCATGTCTAAATTTTGAACCTGCGAGCGCCCTAGAGAATTAATCACCAAGACAAAAGGTCTGAATCTAACAAGCTTCAATCACTGTGACTATTAAGTCTCTTTTGATTTTGACTATCGGGCTGGGAGAAATGTTTAACAAATAATGGTGGTGGTGACATCATTGTCAATTCCCCACAATGCTCATAACAAATAGTTGTTGTGAATGCCCAATTTCTAAATCATTATGCAATACAATTCCATTTCCATTAGTTTATATTATTCGCTTCTGTGAGGCCGTGCGGTAGATTCACATCCTTTCTGTTCGATAAATTTAGAAACTTGCAAAGTTACATAAACATACAACCCGGTGCTATGAGCTCATTCCATGAATGACCACTTTACCTAAAAGGAAATAGGTTTTTAAATGTAACCTATACCTTTATTATGCTAGTAATTAATAATTAGCAAACCATAAGGTCGAGCCTGTTAATTTAATGTAATTAAAAAATTCACTGGCGATTAAAAAGAGTCGAGTCAAGGGCCACTCTGGATTTTGAAACAATTTTTCAGTACTAAAAGGAACTCACAGAAGTAGAGAAAATCCGTAGTGTTATATCCATTAGTTCTTCTACCTAATCCCAAGTAGTTTCTAATCTTTAGTGTATAATCTTTAGAGCGTTAGTTTCATTTATAGAAGCCACACGCGTTCCTCTCCTAAAATTACTGGGCTGAGGTATCCGTCCATCTATTCAGACATTATAACTATCGGTTACGCGTGTCCAGAGTAAATATTCTCTAATCTTTTATAATTAAATGTAACTCCAGTCCTCTACTCAAGATTTATCACCTATTCACACGAAATCCTCCAGCTTCTATATCCTCCAGAGCCCAAAAAGGGATCATTCATAATCAACGGTCTAGGTTTCATTCAATACCGATTCCGAGCCAAACGTCTATCACGAGGCAGCAGAGCAGAGGGGGTCCAAAATATGTACACGTGAATCCAATCGAATTCAAAGCTGAATCGGGGAAAGTCAAATGGACTCACTTTCTTAAAAGTCAATTGAACAATAAAATAAAATCCATAGGTACTTTTTTAAACTAAGACCACTGTCAGCGTACACGACGAGCTCTAGCTCTTGGCCGAGAGTTTGACTTAAAGCCTCACGGAAAGTTCCCCTAGGCAAGGCCTCAACAATTTTTTGCCCATATGGTCGTTTCCGAAATCACAGGAACGGGAATCGAAATAGGCCTGACTTTGCGCGAATGAAACTTCCAAATCCACCAAGGAAATGAATACAAACGGAAAAACTAGGACGAGAAGGAGGTCGAGTTAAAAAGTCATTTTTGGGTGACTGGAGCCAATGTCCATCCTCCATCATGGTCAACTCAGCTATGTCGAATTAGTTGGCTCAGATAAGCCGCGGGGAAGTTTCAAAGGCCTGCTCTTACTAAATGATTAAAAGCGTGCGGACTATCAGAAACGGCCCTCCGGTCGGCCATATAAAGTCCGGCAGAAGAGTAAGGGAATGTTTTTTGTGCCTTGATGTGTGTTTCCTTGTTGAGTCACGTTGAGTGGATGAAAAATAGTGTGCCATGGAGGAGAAGATGTTAGTTTTTGTGCCGGTGGTGGTGGTGGCGGAATATTTCTCGGAGACCACACATTCTCAGAAGGACAGAGATTTATTGGATCATATCTCCTTCCGTCTTCACAGGAGAATCTCTTTATACCACACCTAAGCCTCTTATGGGTCAAACTCAAACGGGCCCTTTTCATACCGATTCCGGAGGAAGGATGAGGGTCGTCCAACTACCATGAAATCAATTCAAACCTCTCTCCCCCATAAAAGACGATGAATAAACGAAGCTGAGGATTTTAGATTCAGTATTTGTATAAACTGGTCATTTCCCCACTCGTTTGACTTTTTCTGTTGATAATTACTTGGGATTTCGGTTACACCCCGTTGTATTTTTCAGGGTTCGGTTATTCCCTCCCCTTTAACTGTATTCAACTCTTTGGATTTTATCCAGAGTTGAAAGTGGGCTTAGGATTTGACGGGTGTCAGTCAGTCTATCTAGGATGTAGCAATTAAGCTGTCCAGGCTCTTAGATCCAAATCAGTGATAAATTTTCAACCTTCCGTCAAAATATCAACCCCATTTCCATACCATGGACCATCTTGTATAGTAAAAGCTTGACATGTGGTATCTCTATCATTTCATGCAATTTATTTGTCAGGAATGCAACTCCTCAAGAGTTTCAAACTTTGAAAGACGAAAGACATGGACGTTCCTCCGTTCCGGACGTATAGTGGCACTTTGTCAACCCCCACCCTGGCAATCATCCTCCTCCTCCTGAAGAATAGTGGAATTCCCCGATTTGTTCACAAACTCTTCCTCGGACATGTCAGGAGGAACATATTTCAAAAAAGTCGCAAAAATTCTATACATTTCCGTTATTTCAATTCCTCCGTCTGTCTGTTGCTCTTGTCCTCCAATGCTCCACAAGCAAGGACTGTCTTTCTCTATGATGTCTCTCTTAGGAAGTCCGTATCTTTTAAGAGCTCTCCAGACACGAGAAATGTCTTGCTTGGGAAAAAAGTCAGGAATTGGCATTTTCATTAAAATGTCCTTTTCATCGACAGGACATGACTTTTTTTCGGATTCAATATCTCAAAATAACAAGATGATAAGAGATTACAAAAGGCATACATAACTCCCTCTCTCTCTCCTAGTTTAAAAAATGTTCTTGTCACTCGAAGCAATATTTATGTGATAAATCTATCACACACACTCTTTCATACATAATCGGCCCTGAATCGACAAGGCTGTCCCCCACCACCTTTCCATAAATAACACGAGAACCCAAGCTGGCCCGACAAGTGGCCCTGGCTAGCTTAAATCATTCGAGACCCTCTGGCAAGTCAGAAAGACATAATATCTGGCCATGCCCCCCTTCCCCCCCCATGGATCATGAAACGGTCTCTGGTCCCCTGGGAGAGTCTTGGTGACAGGGCCGATTTCCTCGGACTGATATTCCAGAGGATTGAGACGGGAGAGTGTGAATGCGCCCGACATTTTCGAGTCGTTGGCTTTAAGAAGATATAATCTTGTCCAAGCTGAATTCACCAAGGCTGGGCTTATATGATACGATTTTTTACTCTCGATTGGGCCGAGGACATAAATCACAGAGTGAGATGAGCAGACACACAACCTGTTTCGCTACCTTGATTGATTCCCTCTTTTCTCCTAAGCGCCCGATTTGTGTTCCAAAATGTGGACAAACTATCCTCCATGGTTGCTCAGCCCGAGTGTAGATAGATAAATATGCAGGATGGAATAATATATTGGATAGTAGGATAACCCTTTCCCTTGGCTTTTAATGCATATATATAGAAGAGAGGGATGCTGTGAATGTGACGGCATTCATTCTATGCGGGAATCCTCTTAGAGAGACGGATCAACGTCTCCTTTTATAAATGGACTTTAGTCTATCTCTCACTCTCTGAGGGATGACTGATGACTCTCTGCGTTCCCTTTATTCCTCAGCCCATAGCGACGACGGCCGTCCTTAGATACATTCTCAACGCATTTGTTAACGATAAACCGAGACGGATTCAAAAGCCCTTTTTTCCATCCATTATGAGACAAAGAAGGAGGCTAAACGAGGATATAGGATTGTGGTGTGGGTGACTCGGAATCGGAACGATTTCATTGTAGTCTGATGGAGATACGATCCGAGTATATGGACTTTAGTCATCATTCATAGAATTTTGTTGGAATTTAAGCTAAATATATCATCTTACGTATTGTATTGTATGTACTTGGTAAAGACCCGTTGTTTCAAAAGAAATTAGAATAGCATTTTATGCCCATTTCTAGCAACCTGATATCTAAGGGGCGGATTGAACACTTTAATTGATCCCTAATCACTTAAAGTTATGAATTCCTTGTAAATTTTGATAATCTAGGGAATGAATGCACTGGGACTTCAGTATTTGCAATTCTTAATGAATAGTCATTTTCATTCATTAAATCCAAATCGATTAAACTTGATGACACGTTAAAAGGCTTTGAAGGAAAGCATTGTTCGTACTTTCCCCCAATGCCTCCTCCCGATAAATAATAAATGACTTTCTTGCTAAAATCTACCTCTCCGGAGAAAAGTAATAACTTTGACCGAAATGTACGTTTAACTCTTTTAATAATTTAGTTAATCAGACAGACAGCTATTAACCCTTCAACCGAGAGTAATAAACTTGTCAAACTCGAGTAAGACTTCTCTTCAAAACTGTACATGTCGACACATTGAAACGCTGATAACTTTAATGACCCTACGGACTAGACACTGCTCAACCCACTCACTCCTAACAATGTCAATTATATAGCTTAAAAGACAAGGAGCAGCCTTAATTCAAAAGCAATCATAATTAGCAAACTGCAATCTCATTGAGTTATCCAAATCGTAAAAAGAAGGGCGAATTTACAAAAAACAAGCCTTTGCAACTTGAAATGATAATCGGCGAGTAGGTCATAACTAATCGAACAAAGCATATACAAAGTACAGGGTTCCATGTGTTCCTGACAGATCCCAAAGGTATGGAATCCAACATGGTCCTACTCGAGAATAATAGAACATAGTTGTGCATGAATATGAACACTATTGAATACATCTCATTCAATTCAAATACTTTCAGCCAAAAGTCCATACGCATACAACAAGTCCTTAAGTGACACTCGTAAATAGAACGATAAAATCAAGCCCGTACTTTTTCTAATAATTCCTATTGACAAGTCCTGTCTATCTCTTTTTCCCTGTGCCATTTAAGGGCAGATCTATTCATCCACTTGCATCTATTAATCCATGCTGCAATTTCGTATTGAATAGAGGGTCGTTTAAATTCGACGAGAATAGGTCCATAGGGCTTACTGAAGTTAAATAACTAAGAACACGTAGATACAGATTTGACAGTCCTATGACTTGGGTTGATACACAGTTGACAGTCCTAATTAATAGGATACATGATTTGGGTTGAGCATGACGTCTCAAGGAATTCGAGTGCCATATCATATAGTACAGGATGACAGACCAAGAGGATACTGCATCTTAAAAATATTTACATGCCCAATACAATTTCAAAAAAAATCCTGCCCTGTGCCAAAATATGACATCTTGAAACTGAGAAAAAAAAGATCGTATACTAATACCAAAAAGGTCACGGGCAATAATTTAAAGAGTTGAAAGAGTTTTGAGGACATTTAGTGCATCTTGTATATGTCCCTGTCCTCGTACTATTTAATGTTCTTGAGACAAGAGAAAGTTTTAAATGGCAGGGGTCGTAAGTCAATGTCCACAAAGTTGTCCTCTCTGGTTCTTCAAGAAGTTAGGAAATATCATGGAAGAGCTCGGATGGAATTTGGAATGAGGTTACTCTCGGTATTTACGCGGACGTCTGTGAATATATAATAATGTGTAGTAGTAATGTGTATGTGCGAATCATTTTTGGCACCGAGTTAAGTGGAAAGGATTTGGACCAGCCTGGCTCCCTCAAGAGTCAAGGGTCTAGATTGTGAATATGAGAAGAGTGTCGTATATTTTATATGCATACGGAAATATAAATATAACTAAGCAGATGCTGTACATAAAATCCCGTCTCCTCTCAAGAAGAATATTTCCCTGTACTTTTGCTAATTTGCTGGAAATGGGCTGGAAGAAAGGATTTGAAACAACACTTCCAAGCCTATCGTTCACAAACCTCCCCGGCTACTGCTTCCCAGGGACGGCAAAGTATATTTCAAAGTTGCGGCAGTTTCATTATGGAAGGGTAGAGTTGTAAAAGGATTTTATAATAGGATGATTCAAGTCAATGACTAGATTGGAATTTGAAACTTTTCAATCACTGGTTTTGAAGGAACTAAACTGCCAAATGTTTCCTAACATTTGTTTTAATGGTTTTTAAATATTTTTAATCACAAGAAGCTGCAATGAACGGTGACTGCTGAATTTTTAACAGTTATAAGATATCTCCCGGGCATTTAACACCAGATTTTCTTTGAGACTAATTCTAGGAATGAAAGGGATTATAACACGGACAGACAGACAGACAGACAGAGGTAATGCTAAGAGAATAGGGCTGAGGGCGAAGGATCTATAATGGGCAAATGCATCAGAGAGGATAGGGATTCAAGGATTTAAAGCCGATCTTGGTTTTGGCTTTGGGAATTTCCTTCACAAATAGTTCAGCCTCTCTCTGTCCTACTTGTCCTTAGTAGTAGCTCCATAAATTACGAGGAAAGCCACATAGGTTGAGTAATGGTGGCAGGGCAATATTATTATTATAACCGAAATTCTTACTACACAACCCGTTGGTCGGTGGCCCAACTGCAGAGCTGTATATTTACATCCGGAATAGCATCATGTGCTCAGGATGGATATCTACTTCCAACTCGTTTGGAGTAAATAAGGTGTAGAGGATTTGAGGAGGAAATGCTTCGTCTTATTTAGAGGAAATTTGCATATGCTAAATAACCGGATGGTAGCACACACACACTCTGCCTCTCATTCTCAGCTCCAGCATCTACTCATGTTCCTTATCGTACACATCGTATCAGATTTTTCAAGCGGAAGCTGTATAAACTCTACGCAAAACCAATATCTTATTCCATGTTGTGCTAAAAAAATCTAAAACAAAAATAGTCTGTGGTTTCCGTAGGATTTTTTTAGTACTGAGAATTTAAGAAAATTCAGCATAATAAACGGCCCAACCTCAAAAGAGGAAAGGGAAGTTTGTATTATCGAGGAAAAGCAAGTCAATTTTTGTATAGAAAAGTCAGTTTGATTCAAGTATATGTTCCCATTAATTAATTTCGTTTTACAGGGAGAGGACAACTTGTTTGAAAATTGTCTCGATAAATAATTGATCCGAAAATGAACCGACACCTCTTGTCATTCTTGTTTGTTGTGGCTGTGATTGTATGCCTTAACTTCTCACAAGTTAAGGCTCAAGATGATGAGGATGAGGATGAGGAGCCAAGTGTTGGTGAGTGATTCGGGATTTTGTGTATTGAGTTTTTTTTAATATGATAATTTTTTTAAATTAAATTTTTCTTAAAGGTGAAGAATTGAACTCAAATGACATAGAGGAAGATGCAGACATCACAAAGCGTCAAACGAATGATTGGGAGGCTTATGCGGACTGTCTGGATAAGCAAAACAGAGGGGCGTATGTGGCCTGCATACCACCTTATTAATTGCTTCCGTATTGGATCTTCGTGAAATCATAAACAGAGCCAAAGATTTATTTTAATCCTTTCAAATTGGGTAAATATTTCAGCCCTTTCGAGAAATACAGATGATTAATACGGAAATGTAATAAAACCAAAGAAATATGAAATTCTGGTTTTTTTAAATTATTTTTAAGCATATCATTTTACAATATTTTCGATCCCAAGTATTCAGCCAAAATTTGTTCGCGCTCAAAAATAGGATTTTAAACTTTTAAAATCCAAATTTTACTAAAAATTCCATAAACGCTAGATATTTTGCAATTAGATGATTTTGCAATGAGAGAAAGTACAAAAGAAAGTTTTAGGGAAAGCATGAAATAATTATTTCTCATATTGACAAGGTCTAACCTCCAAGTCCAAGAAAATCAATTATTTAAACTTGCAAGCCTCCGGCTCCAGAGGCTTCCATGTCACTGGGATCGAGATCAACTGACCACCAGGAATTAAACTTAGCCTATAACCCTTGTTAAAAACCCACCCGAAGAAGATCAATATAGTCCAAGAACCAAGTCAAGTCATCCCCAATCCACAAAACTATTCAAGACGACGTGCCCCAACCTACGAACGATGATCGCATCCTAAAAGGTAACAAGAACCTCCAGTGTCCACTGCCAATGTCTACCACTTCAAGGCATTCCACGACCCATCTGCTCTTCGATTCTACATCCTCGGGCACCTCCAAATAATATTCTCTCTGATCGAGCTGAGAATGAACACATCCTTATAGTCCATAGCCATACTTCCAGATTCCAAATAGTCTAACCTCCTCTGAACCCATTAAGGTATCTTAAAAAGCCAAGAGACAAGCCAAAGGATACAAAAGACCTCCTCCCCCTCAATCCCACTCCACCACAAGGGCTGAATTTTACATCGTCCATGGACTACTCCCCACGTTGCTCTACTTTTAGCCCACAGCCCTATCGAGATGGGGAATCTAAGGAAGTGTGTTGAATTCTATAGAGACGTTATGCAAAGCAGTTCGTCTCTGTATTTGCTCTCTCCTCTCACGTCCGAGGGAATTCCTCAGTCTTTGCAAATTTGTTTGGATGTCACACGACACGACGAAGACCCCCACCACTGAGGCCGCAACGAGGACCATAACCATCTCATCTATTCTTCCCTCTTCTACTTACTAGTACTAGTACAAACATACTACATCATCTCTATCCATGCTTGACTACATATAGATTAGACAGTTCCATATAGTCATCTTCTTTGAAATCCGTAGTGATTCAAGGAATAGTCTGTAGTCGCGTGTACAGAACCCTCTCCACCTTTCCAGCTATAGGTTGAATCCGTTGAATGCTCAAAATCTATAAAAGGTCAAAATGACTCTCCTAACTTGCCTTTGTCTCTTCCCTTTTAATCTCTTTTTGGCTTTGGTAGTCAGTCATCCACACTTGAATGAAATATGTTGAGGCTAGAAATCTCGAGCCCAGAGGACTTCAGTACCAACTCAATCTTAGGAGAGATTCTCGAAAATCTCAATGCAAATCTTCCCTTCAAGCCATTTTGCAACTTCTTTGTCTCCCCTCTTGTACACATCTGTCATGATTTGCCTTGGCGTGACTTCTTTTGATTCAATCCCATCACCCATAGTCCACCCTTTTGATTCCTATTCCTATAAAAACTATCTGTACAAAGGCACTAGAGTGTTTCTCTGGGCAAACTTTCTATTTTTTTTCTATTTTACAAATCACTTTCCCCAAGAGTTTCCACTGTAAAATGGGAAACAGGCTGAAATCATATGGAAGAGTGAAGTATATGGTCCCATGTCCCACAATGTTAGCGAAGAATAAGGATGAGTTGAATAAAGCAGTGTGTATTGATTGACTGCACTGCCTATTACATAGTGTTACTGTCCCAATCTGACAAGTCAACTCTAATTGGCTCAATAAAGTTGGGAGGAAAAAATACGGGTATTTTCTTCTATGGCTATGAGTTCCTTTGTACCCAGGGAAATGGGTTGCGAATGCCGGGTAGTTGGTAGTCGGGTTGGTGCCAAATGATGGAGAAAATAGAGAAATGTCAAGTCTCATAATAATATTCGTATCAATAAGGAGTTAGTGTCGCATTTGCAAAAAAATACACCAAAAAATACCGACACACAGACACTAGCACATGGCCTATATATAATGGTCTACAAGTGTATAGGAAATGAAGTTAAAATGAACTGTGCATGTATGCTCTTAGGAGTATCAAGAGAAAGCTAAGTCCCTTAGAGAGAGTCCCTTAGATTTCTCTATAGGATTTTATTTGAAAGAGGAAATATTTTTGTGTAGAGGAGACACATGGCCCAATTTACTGTTATGATTTGCATCAAGCCTTTATCTCACAGCCTATTCTCTCCCTTATCCAAATCGACTACTAAAGGGCAAAATTCTCACTTGACTTGTGGGTGAATGAGATTCAATGAGACACTACCACCACCGCCGCCATAGCCGTCCTTGTAATAATAATAACACGGATTCATCGTAAATTCCTACTCTCAATCGATCGGAAGGAAGTTAGGAGTAAGACGTTTATCTCCAGGGCTTCTGAAGGCTTGTGGGATTTGGTTCTTTGTATGTGACTATAAGGCTTCTTCCTCTGGGTTTAAATTTATTGAAATTAAGGGGAAATTAGCTTTCCCGAGTTTGGAACTCTTTCCTAAAACTTGGGATCCAAAATGTTTACGAGTGATTTAGAATCGGATGTAACTTTTTGGACATTTAAAAATTAAGACTAGGGATAAGTGGAACATCCAGGAGGGGGTATCTCAAGAAGTGCGTGTCTCTCAGGTACTCAAGAGTTATAATGTGCCTCATTTCAATTTAGACATCGTCATCATCATAATAATTGGCTGCCACGGGTATTTGGCTCCCATTAACCTGGATCCTACAACCCTTGGCGCAGCAAACGCCTTGGCATGATGATAATATATAACTCAATAGTGATTTTGATGGGTGCAGACATTGTGAATGTTTTTAGCCCATTAGGTTGCCTTCCCTTAGGCCCTGAGGGAAGTGCGTATATGCAGGGCTCATTCCAAAAGTCTGTTATGGATAGGAAATTAGTGAAGGGAGAGTTGTAAATATTCATGAATTGGCAAAACAAGTCAAAAGGGGGACGTGGAATATGGAGAAAGCTCGAGGACCTTTCCCACGTCTAATTGCTTAGAGAATTTGGCATGGAATTCAGATTCCAGACGTTCTGGAGGTTCCAGGGGCCAATTTAAGGATTCGGTGGAATCCATCACCTAAATAACCCCTGGCTTGGTGGGAAGGTTCTCTATTCGTAAATCAAGTGTAAGCATCTCCTAAAAATTTGGGTAGTAAAATAAATAAAAAAGAGGGGGATTTATGCATCTTGGGTACTCAGGAATTTTATGGATTGAAACGATGGAACTCTCAATAAGAAGGGTTTCATTGTTTTATTGCGGAAGAGGCTTTTGTATTCGAGGAGTATGACAAGACAGCCGTTAGACTTATCAAGCCAACGATTTTTTTGAAAAAAAATACGGACTTGAACTAACTGATGGCTCTATTATGGGTTTAGTTAATTTTTTGAGGGTTGTTTTGTTCGTCTGTGTGTGTGACAGGCTAAAATATAAGTTGACGTTGACTGTACACATTTAATTTCCCAACAAAATGCCGTTTTTGTTACTTTATGCTGAGATTAGCAGAAAGTTTTTTTCTGTAGGAAATATTATATGTGATTTGCTTGGAATGGTTACAGACAGGGCTGTTCATAAACACAAGAATCTTACTCAGCGAGAAAGGGAATTTAACTAACTTGAAATTATATTTTTGTGACAACTAGGAATCGGATTGGCTCACAAATTTTAAAGAATCTCTTGTTCAAACTGTCACAGTTCTGGGCCTTGTCTGCCTTGTTTCTTCTTGTCGTGCCTTCTTGGTTTCCTTAATTGCATAATGTTTTTAAGAAAAAAATTCCTATACCACAAATCCACCCATCTTGTTAAGCTATAAATTCTCACTCTAACTTCTCTAATATCCTACCGAAATGTCCCATTTGGTTTGTTTAAAATTCGTAGGATGTTTTCAAATTTAAAAAAATCCAAATCCGCAAAAAACGTTGAGACGGAAAACGCGAATTTTGTTTACAGTGCTCAAATCTCTAAAGTCATAAACAAGAACAAGACTTGAAGAATCTTTGAAGCAATGTTTTAAAACGATACCAAACTAGTCCGTGGGAACTAGTGGAAATCTAATTACCATTAAAAGCCCTCTGTGTGATTCATCCCGACCGTTTTTCTCATCGTTTCCCACAGCCTGGAGCAGTAGGACATTTGGAATTTAGAAATCCATACCAATCAACCCCCTTCTGCGATCCCTTGTTATACTAACGAGATACCCCACCTCGGACTACTCCTACTAATACAACATACATAATTAACATTTTCAATCTATGAAACTGTTTGCTGAAAAGTATAAATTTGTTTTAATATTCAAGAGCCCCAAGGGCCAGAGGTGGAAGCTTCAGAATCATCCATAATTTCCTAGCATCATCATATCCCCATAACCTCCAACACATTGTTAGTAGGTCCACGTAAAAGTGGAAGGGGCTTTTGAGCAGCAGGTGAGAGGTGTTCCGGTTCGCCTACGACGGCTCACCGGAAGTTCTAATAGCCCCAGCCACCAAGGGGCTTCGTTTCTCTCTCCTAAAAAGCTGAAACGGATTCACATGTAATCATCATGCCCTGCCAGTCCAATCCCCAAGCTCTGCAGTCCGTGTACAATAACTTGGTCCACAAATTTTTAAATTCAACGCGCATTGAGCATACAAGACTTTTTGGGATCCGCATGAACTCCATTTGGATTCGGAAGGAGTAGAGAAACCACACGGGAATGTATTTCACAGGGAGGTTGGTGCTTTCAAAAAGCTTCATGTCCATATTTCGTACAAATGTATCAACCTGCATGAGAGGGATGTGTTTTTCATAATAACCTCATATTATATCATTACCAAGTACATACATACGGACATTACACTTTCTGCTTGGAATCTCCTCTGATATCTTTCAAGTTTGAATGTTGTTGGGCTCCACGCTTCAGGAAGAACGGCTCTCTATCTTAAACTGTATGTGTGTAATGCACAGTTGTATTTATTTCGACACGCTTCGTCGCCAAAATAACGACCATGTCTAGATTGTAGAAAATATTTTTGAGAGCTCAGGCTCGAGGCACTTCTTCTAGCTTGGTCTGTTGTCGTGGCTATACTGGAGCAGATAATATCCTTTTCAAATAGAAGGATGGAAGGGAGTCGGAGATAAATTTCAGTCAATGAAAGGAAGATAGATGAGCTGATAGAGTCCCTTTGGTATAAGGGGCCGTCCATAAATATCCAGCTACTACTTCCACCTCTGGATTCCAATCACAAATAGTTTAGAGGGATCAAGAAACTCCACCGCAGAGTTTGATGCGTAAAGGTCAAATGTCAAATCGTTTGACGTTTACCATTCTTGCAGTATTGAGCACAGAGATAATATCTCTGCTGCAATGCCGGTTTTAAAAGATACCCGTTTATTTTTGTAATATGATAGTACTGGTAGTAGAGATTCATGAGGAGTTTCACTTGTCATTAAGGACAGCAGCTTGTGCAAGGTCCCTCGGCAACTCTGAGAATGACATGGCAATTCAATTATTCATCCACTGCAACAAAAACAGGGTCCCCAAACAAAGATCGCATGGCATGCCTGTATGGGTTCGACAAGTCTTCTTGTAATAATCACATAATGGTCCACTGGACTAATTTCCAGCCTCGTTCTATTAACTTGAATATTGATAATTTAAAAACAAATACGTTTTCATACATTGTTACGAAAGTACGTTGGTGGCATTGCGGGCCGGAAGTTTCGAATTCCTTAAATTTAACTCAAAAGTCTGGCCTTGCTATAAGTTAGCCCCTTTTCCTTTGGACTATGGTAAATCCAATGTTCTAAATCTGGCCACGTGCCACCGGGTTGGAATAAAAAAGCACTAAAATGTTATGGAACTAGAAGAGAGTTGGTATTAAATGAAGGAATCGTCCATTTAAATCAACCCTTGGCTCTTTGCTGTTAATGGCAAGACCGGATGTCCAGTCCTTTCCTTTGAAGATATAAAAATGTGTTTTCACAGAATGCAGAGCTAGCATATATATCTAATGTAAGTGGTATAAAAAAAGTGTGAGATAATGATCAGGTTGAGAGATAGAGACAGAGGTGGATTTTGAAGTCAAGGCACGTTCCCCTGCACTGAACAACATACCGAAATGTTTGTATTCTGGAAGAAGAGCTTTAAGCTTAGAATCTAGAACATCTAAACCTCCGATATGCTTGAGCCATAGCCCATCCTCATGTTTCAAACTCATTCTACCTAATTGTTAAACTTGTAAGCTTTGATCTCAAAAGTTCTCAACCCATTAAGGGCCATCAGGAGGATGGCCCATTTCTAATATATCTCTAGATATAATATAATTAATTGAATTCAGATTTACAAGCTGGAATTAAATAAATACATAAACTTTTTTCAAACATGATTAATCCCTACAAATGCTTAGTATAAAAAAACTTGCCTCTCATTACTCTGGAAGAGCGGGTCATCCGCTCGTAAATCATGGCACAGGAAGTCCAACGGCCGTTTTTAAGCCGGTAAGAAGGGCCATAAATATTTGTAAAGACTTATAGCAGTACTTAACACATGCACTTGCCATCATTTAAGGGATTCTTTCAGAGCTTCGATCAACATTCCAGTTTAAACTGGAGGATTTAATATTTATTTATTCTACACTCTCTCGACTAAGCTGGCGGATAGGGTGTCTGTGTCTATACACTGCACACTCAGAATGGTGGGGGTGGCCGTTGAAATAAATTAAGTGTTGATTAATTCCCCTCTCATCTCTGAACGTTTGAAGCTGTCCCTTAATTGCTCCCTTGTTTCTTGTCCAGGCCGAAAGATTGAGTTGAACAAGAAAATAAATATTTACAACAGCCTATGGAATAAACTAGAAGAGAGTTAATTGTCAGCATAACGAGGTTATTGTCATTTGTCATCCATCAGGGTATATGATATTATGCATGCGGAAGTCCTCGCAAAGAAACACTGTTCTCTATATCGTACAGAGAGAGAGAAACGAGTACACAATTTGGCAGAGTGGATTCACACTTGAGTGAGTTTACATTTGTCATTGTCGGTTTGGGTGTAGAGGACTCCTTAAGGGGGATCAAAAGCCACCTCGTACATTTTGAATTACAAACATTAGGTCTCTAAGACAGAGCTGGAAAAGGTGGAAAGACCAGTGTTGACTTCAACTTGACTCTAACTAGAAAATGTACTAATAAATGTGCCGTGGAAAAAGGACAAGAATGTCAACTCGAGGGAAGTATTCGAGATTCGAGACTGTTGAAGCATTTAGCAAAGCATTTGAACCTGTCAGTCTGGTTGGTTAGCCCGAGTAATAGATTTTATTTTTCCACCGTGCTGGATAAATATTTGCTGGATTAGTTTAGAACAGGGAAGGATAAATTATTTTACATTCTCTATCGTCTACTCTGTCCGATCGTATCAATTTTAATGGATGACTTCTCAGCACACAGCTTCAGCTATATGGCTCAGGCAGTCTCCTTTAGGAAGAGCGATTTACTGACCTTATCGTTATAAATTATTTGCCATTTGAACAATGCCCTATACAGATCGATCGATATTAAAAACTTGCTCTCCGTACTACTCCAATTCATACAGGCGGCCAGAGAATTAAATATTAAAGGGCCAGGGTGAGCCCCGATTTGACGTACTCAGATATGGCAAATAATAAACACACCGTCTGATGACGATCAGGGCCCATGAATTTACGTAGGTAAAGTCAGTGTAAAACTAAAGCTAATGTGATTACTGCCTGTTGTCTGTATGAAGTGAGACAATGGTAATTCCAGTAAGTGGTTCTTACTTTAAAATTCAACGAGTTGGAAACAACGTTTGAAGGTAAAGAAAAAAAATAATGATGAATTTTTACAGGAGCAAACTTGTTGAGTAAGATAAGGCAAGATTTTTTTCCACATGGATAACTTAAATATATTCCATTAATATTTTATCAGTGCTGGGCATAAACTACGAAGAGCTTGAAAACCAATAGCAATTACTTTGCTTACCATACAATACGTTTTTCGCTTGTATATACCTTGATATAAAATCCCCGTGATAGTGGGAAATAATTTAATGACCCGACTGTACCAGTTATGGCTACACATTCCCTCATAATTTACTCAAATATGCTAGCTTTTTAACCTTAGAAATTCTTTATAATATTCTGCATATACTTATTAAGATTAGAGGGCTTAGAACTGGTCCATCTAGAGTGGATATGACATTGAATGAGCTCGGGGCTCTAGTTATTTGCTTATGAAGGGTCCTTGGTTCCTTGTACTTGTCCAAATGAGAATTTAGAAGCTGGAGATAGAAGAATTTGCCAATTGGGAAACCGGATTGAAAAGGATCGTATCGCACCAGAGAAATACACGTGTGGTCTTTTAAATTAGCTGTATAGAAGGCAGTGGAAAAGTCCTAGTCCACCAGCCTTTGATTACTAGCAATCAGTAATTAAAAAGGATAACCGAAAAGTACAGAGAATATGCCTAACCCGTATGATGTAAGGTAATTATTACTAAACTTGTTAATAGACTGTAATTAATCTGTAAACATGGTGGTAGAGTTATCAATACCTCAGTTCAGAGTTTGAATATTGATTATCTTCCTTCTAAATTGCAAAATCTTCAGTCCTGAGTCGTTTTACAGTAATAAAGGGCTTTGAACACTGCAAATAATAACTAGCCAGAAAACAAGTTATGAAATCTTAAGAAACATTCATCCTATCGATCATCCCTTTAATAAAGACCCCCACTGTTGTTTCAAATCCGAGTGATATTGATTGTGAGTATTTTAATGCCAAGAGCTCTTTATTCAATCGACAATCAAGCCGAGGAAATAACGTTATTAAAAATAATCTTAAATTAGCTTCTGAACTTCCACTAACCTCCTAACTAGCTCGTCCAGATGTGACAAGGGAAGTTGAGACACCTCCTCCGACCGATTTGAACTTCCTCTGGCTGAATCAGAATTTAATGGCTCGTAATAATAAAAAAAAAGGAGTTTACGGAGTTTATTGTTCCAAGGTGAGGAAGCACCTGCTCCCTCGGAGCGAGTCAACTTTTTCCTTTTAGAAATCAACAGACCGAACCGATTGGAAGTCAAATCTGTCTCCGCATCTCATCATCCCATTGCTAACTACCATCTCTTCAATTCTCAGCTATTTCCATTCCCTTAATTTAGAAAGGTAAGCAAATTTCATAGAACGATACCCCCTCGCTTTTATTAACTACTTGAAGGGAGATAAAAAAAATACTTCAAAAGCCTTTGGTAATCACCAGAACCCCGTCCATGGAGAAGTGAGTGTCAAGGGATGGAGGGAGCGTCGTAAATTGGCAAGATTCTTTTTTCTCGAGTGTCTCGTGGCATAAAATAAATTAAGGCTAGCCACCACCCCCCTGGAGCAGATCTGGTTCATTACAAAGTGTTCCACTTGTACTTGAAATATTTCAATCACCCTGAGGAATCTCATTCTATCCCAAACTCATAAATAAACCAGAGAGTTAATCAACTTCACTACCTGTCCTTTATCAACTTACAAAACTCTACCTGACACTCCAGCTCACATTCATATCCCATAAAATTAACGACTAACACTTTTTTTTATCACATCGAAAAACTGAAAAGCTGAGAGAATAAATCTCGGCAATCTTGTCATCGATTGATTGAGGCTTTCGGCCTCATGGCCAACTCTACAATCATAAAGACTAAAGCTTTTGCTCTATAATTTAGAACGTAAGGCTACTGTTCAGCCCAGATCTGGTTCCAGAGCTTGAGCAACTACTACTTAAAATCAGTCATAACGTATAACCTGAAACCTGAATAATTTAATACCCCAGGTATTGTAGGTGAGTAGTGGCTTGTGTATAGTGGCTTGTCTGCTAATGGCTAATGTCACACTGCGTCTAAGATCAGTCTGATTTGCATTCCCAACTTCCAGATACAACAAACCGAGAGTTGAAAGCTCCAAAGCTAATTCATCAATGATGTACACTCCACAGTCATGTCAGACACAAGGAGGTTTACTCTTTTTCAAAGGGGTAAAAAAAACTTGCTGAAAGACGAGATGGCTTTCCTTATTGGCTCGTCTGGAAAGTCAGTTATTTCTTGGGGTTATAATTTCCAAATTTCTGGCCTTGTATTTTTCTCAAAACCTCCATCACCCGCACTCGTTCTTGTTATGAGACGAGACAGAGATTCGTGACATCTCTATGCATCAAAGATGCTTCGATATTGACACTATTTTTCTTAGCTTGGAAACGAAAGAGTTAAGACGCAAAAATAATCTTGGTAGAAATGTATAGACTTGTAGACTGGAAGCTAAACCAGACAAGGGGACAAGCATAAACCACATCACGTGGCTAGAAATCGGTATTAACTCCGAAGGCCTTTGTAAATACATAAGGTTGCCTCTTGACTCTAGGTAATTTGTGGATGAGCCCTTGTATATTTGTATCCAAGAGGGTGGTGGGATGTTGACACACATTATCAAAAGACGTATCTCCTCAGTTTATGTTTATCTTGTTGGTGTTGGCTGTAAATATGCCCCAAGTTTATGATGATAAATGGGAGCCCTTATGACTTTCCTTTTGGACTTTGCCTTCCCGAGGTGATCACACTCCCCCAAACTCTCTCTAAGCTTTCATTCCAAGGCTTATTTCTCTGTTGAGATTTTTGCATTCGCAATTTCATGGAGAGATTGTGACTATCTCTCCCCAGAGCGGGAGACAGGGTGTCTCGAGTCTCTTCGAGATGAGATGTTATTATTCATAAAATATATTTTTACCTTGTGCCTTGTGGGATACACCACAATTTATACCTTTCTAAAACTCATAACATGGCCTGACTTCCTTTTTCAAGCTGGGAAAGTGGGATAGTATAATCCGCCTCTGTACCAAGAGGTGAGAGGACTGTTGTGCGGGAAATGAGCCAAGAGATCTTATATATTTTAAGGAAGGAAGTATTCTACATTTCTCGGCTGGTCTAGTATCTTATGTTTTTTAAGAGTGAGTCTTATACAGGGTCAGGGGTGTATTATGTCTTGGAAATAAACTTTTATGCAAACATTAGGTTCTTTTGATATTTTTGGTTTTAGCATGTTTTTTTTTCTCCTGAAGAGTGCTGATTATTTTGCAACCTTATATGCACATAGATTAGGTTTCTTGAAACTGAGCCCGTTCTGCTTTGAATTTTAATTAATTTTGAGAAAACACACGGTAAGAAAATACATTCTGAGGTTTTTACTGGTATTGAGATAAAAATGTAGCAAGTTGTTAACATTGTTGAAATTGAAACGGAGATTGTGTTCATTTCGGAAGATACTCGTACCAGGAAAAAATTAGCTGAGACTAGATGTATGCACCGACAACAGATCAGTGGCTCTTGTGTAGTTTAATAAATTTAAATTTCCTCTCCTGCCGAATCTTGCCAACATTTTACATGAGAAAAACGGAAATTAATATGTTCTCAGAAAATTACGCAAGTCCAATTTAAAATACTCCTAAGGCATAGTCGACTATGGCAATTCCTTCCAAAATTTATTTCAGGGAAACTCCCGAACCTAGTACCCACATAATTCTAATCATAATGAACAAGTTAGTGGAAATAAAAACATGGAGAAAATAAAATACAAAACCACCTGATCTTATCCTGGAAACGTGGAAAAAGGGAGATAGAGATCTTGCATACTCTGCTCAAATAAAAATGTATTGAGTTGTAAAGCTTTTGCACAGGGCTTGTTATCTAATTAAAGCCAATCTCCTGGGCCTTTAAGTAACCAAAATGTTCTTCCCCAATAAATAACAGATGCATAATAAATGCGATCATTCCGACGATTGTGACTGGCTGAATGAATAACGCGGTCCTTTTTTAGCACCGGCCATGTATTTATGCACAGACAGACCTGGAATCAGATGACCCGATCGGGATATAATTGCTTTTGAGCAAGTTACCACGAGATTAATTATTCATATTTACTATCCACCTCTAATATTAGTTTTTACAGCGGCTGGACAAATCCATTTCCAAACAACAAACACAGTTCTGCGCAAATATTCAAAAACTACTATCAACGGTGATGCTGATGTGTGATTATGGGCTATTATGGATGTCCTCAGATGGGACATGTCATGTCCCATGTCCTGTGTCTATTTCAGCCGAACAATAATAACAGACCCACGTCAGAAATTGGGGATCCTCACCTTACATCATGTGTACACAAATTCAACTATTCAGCATTGGCCAAAATGCCACTCTGCCCTCAATAATATTCCAGTCCTACGTATTTTGGCACACTTTCCGGGAATCTAAAAATACGGCCGGGTTTTCTAGGACGAGTCATTCGGCAAACAAACCGTTACACACAAGATGGGAATAATCGCTCCCTCGAGCTTTAATTTTAATTGCTTAGTTCTCAACTCTTTAAGGTCCAAAAGATAATAAAAATTCCAAGGCATAGCCGACTCATCCAAGAGCAGGCAATTAAAAAAAGCTTCAGAGCTTTGGAATCTTTTAAAATTCTAATATCTCCAAAGCCATGCATGCCAGCATAGACACCCCACCCCCGGAAAGCAGACGTAAGGAAACGGTCTGAATCTCATCTTTCAGATCGATGGACGCATACACTGCCGATGATGCCGATATTTCAAACTGTCACATAAAGGTCTCAAGTATGGCACAAGGCTGTGAAAAACCCCCACGGAAGCCGGGTTTAAGGTCCAGGTAGAATATTATTATTCTATCATTTGTATCGACCCGTATGGGACAAGTCTATATATTTGTCCAACATATTTGCATGATTATCTCCTCCAAAGCCAGGTTGGATCAAACACGAGGGAAGGGTCGGAATATTTAGGTTAGGAGTTTAGTCGGTTTCGAGTGTGGAGTCTTTTGGTCGTTGAATCGTAGAGGGCTGAGTGGCCCTTGTATTTCATATGGAGGGACTCTAATAAAGTCGGTGGGGAAAGAGATGCGAGGGAATTTGTGATTGTAATTCGAGGAGATTGTGTATATGAATGAATGTGTGCCATACAAATGGGATAATCGAGTTCGTCTTATGACAACAGTATGGCAGTGGGGGTAAAAAAAAATTGACTTTTACTTACCGGAGAGAAAGGCAAGGAAGAATAGGCTAAGCCAACTTATCTCCGTTCTCCACTCGATCCGCATTTTAAAGCTTTTTATATTTTTTTTATCCCTCTCAAATTCCAATGATGATGAGCACTTTGAACTTTAACACTCGGTGATATAACGAGTACACGTTTATATTCAATGGATTTTAATCAAAATCCAATTTAAGGGGCAACACGAACCAAATCCCAAAAATTTGCTTTCACTCATGAGGAAGGAATTAAATATGACGATGATCACCCGGGTATTTATTTTAGTCCAATATATTTTAAAAGTCCACTTTCCCGTGTTTACGCTTGGCTTGTTTAAACTGTTTAGAGCTGTGAGTTTTTAGGATGCTGAATGTATGGAAGTGTTTACGAGACTGATTCGAGTAGAAAAGACCGGTTGGTAATCTTGGTGTATGCTAAAGCCATTAGGGCAACAAGCCACGTTCTTCCTCTCAGAGACAAAGGAACAAAAAAATAAAAGTCGACAAACAAGCTCCCACTCTGCCACTACCACCACCACTTTTTCAGCTTCTGTTCTTTAAACCCTTATGGATTTATTTCTACCTAGGCTAATAATTACCTTCGTCATCTTCTCTCTCTCTCAACGTATCTTTTAGATCTCTCAAAAGCGCACGAATCCTTAAGGGATACAAACAGGTTGGGCACAAGTCTCGCTTTTCTCGTCTTGAGAGACGATTTAAAAACAGGGGACCCTTATGTTACCTTTCCAAGTCTCCTATTTCCCAGCTGACACTGCAATGTGTGCTTTGAGCTGCCTTTTAATCCTAGAGAAAATGTGTATGAGAGGAGGCAGGTGGGATGAGGTGTTTTAATTAGCAGAGCCCTTAATTATAGAAGGGAGTTAGCCTTGGAAATTTTTATTTTTTTATTTTCAATATTTTAATTTGGTTTTGAATTGATATATCTGAGTTGGTATTTTTAGGTATTTTTTTAAAATTTGATAGGAGAGGTAGACCGTCCGGTAGGGTGGCTGCTGAAGGACTGTTCCATTTCATGGGTTTCGTGTGAGTTTTCTTGAGTCTGATATATACATACAGTTGCACTTCCCGTTCACGTTTCCTCTTTTGGTGTGTAGGCAGCCCTTATATATTTGTACCCGTAGTAACTCTTCTGGAAGGTCACATATGACTTTATAACTTACAAATAGCATGGCCTGCCTCTACATTTATGTCTTTAATGCTCTTATATATAAATGTATATCTCGTTTTTCCCCATCCCGATTCGGAGCTATAAGTTACCATCAAACCCACAAACACTTAGAGGATTGCAAGCTTGAAAGGGATCTTTTGTTATGGCATGATGGCCCGGAAGAAGGTCTTTCATTCTGTTTTTACGCACTTTTTTTTATGAAATGTAATGATGCTTGAGCCTGCCCTGGGGTGTTTTACTATGGTCGGTGGGCATTATAGACTATTGTTTGGATCTGGTAATTCTGGCTAGTGGGATACGAATTTTAAGGAATCGGTTAGTGACCAGGGAGAGGATTTTGAAAGTTCAAGGTGCATTCTGATCCAGATAATGGAATGAAGATCTGTAGCTTTTAATTGGTGGTGGACTAAAGGGGTTCAGGATTATATTCGGTTGTGTGTGGGTACTGTGGGTTTGACGGGGTTTAAATCCCAGGAGGATTGTGAACCCAACTGTTGGAGCAAAAAATTGTTTTTCGGGTATTATCTATGTGTCTATGTTTTCTTTGTCGACCTTAGCCCTGGCTGACCTCAATTGCTTTATAATGACTTCCAGCAGGACGGTTACATTGTTATGAGGAACTTGCGGCTTACTTTGTAGGTTCTGTACTACAAAGGCCTCAATTACATACTAATGATTGGTTCCGTTATCCGACGTGCTATACTCCAATTATTTATTTAATCCATGGGAAAAGTGTTTATAAATTATTTTGGTGGTATCGAAAATTATTTAATTTCCATTTATTTTATATTACTTGGGACATGGGTGAAAGTAGACAAAAAAGTTCTGCATGGATCTGGCATCAGGCTTTAAAAAACATATCTTCCGGTGATCAATTTTTATCGGGCTGATTATGACATACTTGAATTGACTCTAGAAACGGATTATAATTAAGTTGGATGAAACCTTGGAATGAATCTATTTGCAAACCTAAGCCACGAAGCCTTCGTTTATCAAGAGATAAAAAAGTTTCATCTTTCTATGGCTAAGAATCTAGATAATTTTAGCATTTATGCAAGACACTTGGCTACACTAACTCAATATTCATGAACTAAAGTTTGTCATGAGGAGTTTCAAGTGCATTTCAAGGTTTCCAGCTGCAAGTAAACCTCATTCATACAAAAAATTATATAGACTTGATGTTACACATATTAAAACTTGGCCAAGGATCTCTGTCTAAAAAATTAAGTTCGGTTTAGAATTAATTGTCTAAAATTAGCATTCATATGATTTTTACATGATACTAGACAATAATCTATCATTTTAAAGCAAAACTTGGTAGAATAAATTAGCTAAAATATCCCAACAAATATCAATGAGTTTGAGCATTTGTAAATTGTGACTTTCTGTCTAAAAAAAGAATTGGCAAAAGGACAAAAATGTTTTTGGGTGATTTTCTACAAAATAACGACTTTTGGATTACCCTGCTAACTCTAATCTCCCTACGCCCTCTCTTTATGCATGAAATGTGTCAAACAGTATCAAAAACGTTAGGACTGATTACGGGGAAATTTTCGCTAATTGCTCTCACCAAATAAGTAACGCCCTTAACAAGTCCAACAACAATTACTGACCATGTAAATCATAATAATAAATACTTGGACTAATGGGGTGCTCCAACGGAGTCGGCCTATTCCAGACGACTCATTAACATGTAATCATAGCTGATGCTGATACACTAAGCAGCTTTATATACCAAAGGGGAGTGTTCTTGTGAATATTTTGTATTTGATTATGTAGAGCATTGTTGTTTGTTCAAAATATTTAATGATATTTTCTACGCACTCACGACCGTGGATTTTGGACCAGGAACACGGTCCGATAATGTTGTGGGTGTGTACTATACTCTCTCCATAGAACGAAAAGAGTTTTTTTTCTCCTTCCGCCCTGAGTATCCTATCTCTAATTTGCATTTAAAAATATTCCACCTACAACTTATGAATTCTGGCATGCCAACAACCTTAACAACCATTCTGTACACTGCATGGGGCTCCTGAACATGAACATTGGCTTTTACGAAGGAGAGGAACATGAAGGATTAAACCAAGGAACTTCTTGATCTGGACGGTTTATACTTTAAAGCTGTTAACTGAGGACCGAACTTGCACCCGGGTAATATATAGAACCCATCTGCCATCTCGAGGCTGGAAATATTAAATGTTTGGGAAATCCGGTATTAGATAGGTTTTACCTTTCTGGATGATTGTCTTTTTCTCCTTTGGTGGCAGTGGGGGCACTTTTAGAAAGTCTAAAAAGAAATGTAAGACACTCAAGATAGCTTCTCAAGGGATTATGACGACAAAATAACGAGAGCAAGGAATTCGGTCGGAGAAGATACAAAATAATCTAATTGCAATCAAATACAGTTTTTGATCATTTTTATTAAAAACAAGATGGGTATTTAGAAATTGTACCAGAAAAAAAAAACTTAATGTCCATGGAAAATTATGAAGTTAATGTTAGATATTAAAGTATATGATATTATCATATTAGTTTTAAAAATCCAATGCCAATCAGAGTATTAGTTGTGGATTAGCAAAGGGTGCTGCAAAATATTATCAAATAATACAGTTGTAGGTAGGTAGGAATATATACATTATAGAAACAATTGCATACATTGGAATTTCAGTATTCAATTCACGTACAAAAATCAATGAATTTCAAACAGCTTATAATCTTAAACTGATTCCTGAGCAGTAGAGCGTGCAACTCTATAACATCTAAAGCCTTAAACTAATTTTTTTCTCATGCTCATCAATATTGGTATTAAAATACATTTTACAGAATAGCACATGAGTTTGCTGAAGGTAGTGTAATAGATTGCTTAAATCTTTTCATTCTCTTCCAATAACCCAAGGTCACGACGGCATTTTCTGGATTCGGGATTTTCTCAGCCTTTCCGGGATGAAGAAGAAGCGGTTGGAGTAGTTCCAAACTATGGAGGACTTCCTTCTTACCCTTGTCGTTAAGGGAATCTTCTGGAGGAAATCCCACGTAGACTAGGGACCCATTCTGACCTTCACTGCCCCCAGTTACAGTCTTGAGGCTAAAGATTTCGGTTACCTCTTTACTAAGTTGAAGCTTCTTTTGTTCACTAAGGTTTTCGGCATGAGTGCCAACAAATAGGAAGTTCAAGTACCGGTCACCCTTGTGATAGTCAAGCCATTTCATGATGAGTTTGATGCTGTTTACATGCTCTTTGGACAAGCGCCCTGCAGGGAACACGATGAACACGGCATCGATGGTTTTGATATTTGAAGATATTCTTCCTTTGATCATTTCGATGATTTTATCGTCTTCCCAGTCAGTGTCACACAGACCAACAGTATCGGCCACCACGATTTCCCGTTTTCTACTGGCTTTACTGCCGAATTCGAGTATTTCCCCCTGTCCCCTAATAAAAGTGATCTCTTTGGTAACACTACGGTGACTCACATTGGAGTCGCATACGGGTTGGTTAAAAAACACGTTGATTAAATGTGATTTGCCAGCTCCAGTGGGGCCGACTACCAGAATGTTGTAAGTGTCTTCCATCCAGTCCAAATAGTAGTCCATATGTGATGCGGTGTAGTGTTCATTGAGAAAGGAATATATTTTCTTGCCTTTACCTCCTTGAAAAATGTGAGGTCTGATCGAGGACGGAAAGGAATTAACTTGTCTCCGAACATCTGGGATGATTTTTTTCTCGAAAAATTCCATGAGGATCCCCGTCTCATTCATCTGGGAACTGATCCACCTTCCCCGAAAGACATAGTTGGCCACATGCTCACAATTTCTCAAGCTTAGAGAGTAGTTGGACATCCCGACAACGTGCCGCATCCGATCTCTTACCTCGTTGTCCATGGGCTTGACACATTTATCAGGAATAACGTATTCAGAAGGACCAACTGACATGATATGAACTCTTGCTGAGTAGATTTGGGAATCGGGAGAGTGGAATTCAAAAAATAAATTTTTGTCAGTGACAAACCAGTGTTGGAATGTCAATCCTCCGATTTGAATTGGCCGATGACACAAATAAATCTCCTTCCCGTCTTCAAAAGAGTTTATATATTTTAAATTTATCTCTCTTACTCGTTTATCATACTTAATACTGTGGTCTGACCATGTTTTTTTTTCGGCCGCAAGGTCGGAGTACACTGGCCCCATTTTGATTTACTTCGGGAAGAGAACGGAGCAGTTGAAATTCTCGGAACGGTCGAATGAGATTAGAAGTTTTGTAGAGAAAACTTTAATTGAAACCACTTGTTAAGAACACACGTAAGTAACTGTGACTATTTTCTGAAATCCATACTGGGAAGAACGACTGGAAAATTATGATTACTAAAGAATATCAGTGAATATAATTAAAGTATATATCTATTATTAGACTGTACCCCGACTGTCTAATCTATTGTAGTATGTCCAGAGGGTTATTGTGGGATGGATATTCCGACCATCTCACCAGACCCTAGTTTCCCTTCTCCTATTTCTCGTATGTGTCATTTATTGAGTCTGAAGAATAACCTCCGTGACCCTTACCCAACCTTTCTTGCCTCGAAGATCTTAAACCCCTAATGTGAACATTCCAACAGTTGACATTACTTAAGTTCTGGTCCCTCATCCACACTAACTTCATAAAACTAATCCATTCATTTCTGTCTATTCTCATCAACAGTCAAGTACGCATTTCCATGCATCAGTTCATTTGACAATAGCAGTCATTTCTAAATATTAAGACAGGCAATGCAGTATCAAATATCTGGGGAAATATTTGTTGTATGCAGCAGATAAGAAATAATCCACTCAACGACAAACAACTCAATGCAACTCAATCGACACTCTTCCCCACCCCCGAAATATAAATTATGCTCTTCAATATTATTGTGTGACATATTTGCCTGCGACATTTATACCATATTGCCTTAATCCGGACATGAGTTACACAAACAATTTATGACCTCATACAAAACTGCATATCGCTGACTGACTCATGGCAATGGATAAAAAAAATCCTCTAATATGGTATCTCGTAGGTCCCTTGTTGGAAAGTAAAAATCATAGACTTCCATAAAGAAGAAATCCTGGGGTAAAATAACTGAATCAAAAAGCCCAAAGAACTTTGTGCCTTGATTTTCACGATGTTTTATAAGTATTACCCGGGTAATAGAACTCGGCAGCCATCTCTAGCTTAGAAACAGGAAAATTTAGGGAAATCCTAGTATTTCTAGGCTCCAACCTTCCTATTTTCCCTTCTGATGTCAGTGGGGACGTTTTCGGAGACAAAGAATACTGAGAATTTTTCTGTGACGCTCTTAAGTTTGAGTATTTGATCAAAAAGTGGATCTGTTTTTTTAGGCAATATATAACCGTATGAGACCAGCTAACCCGTTAAATGGTTATAAAGGAATTGGAGGATTTCAAATATACACCTACATTGTTTTTATATTAAATGTCGATGCAAGCGAAGTAAAAAGCATTCATGACTACTTAGTATTTTTGAATCTGCTGTAGTATCCAGTGGAAATATCCGTCCTTTCTTCCCGACCCTGATGGGCTTTAAGAAATCTTAGCCAAGCTTGTATTAATTTTGAAAGGGGTCTGTAAGTGGATTGCTAGGAAACCCAGGGCCTCGTGTGAACCTTGCGAATGTACTTTTCTAGTTCTTTTATTTTCATTTCCTATTATTCTTTCTGGAGGAGATTTTGGTGAAAGGCTTTTCGTCTGTTTTCGAAGGCATTGGAAGATTGAAGGGCTTACAGGAGAAAAAAAGGACTAAGCCCCCTGTAATTTTCTGATGGGATTGTCAAACTTACTTCTGTTCTTTAGAGAAATACGTTCGAGTTGGCGGAGTTGGTAATACTTGAAAAGTTTAATCCCTGGATTTGGTCAAACAGTTTCTTTTTATAAATACAAGGAACAAAGGGAAAACTGTTGATAGACTCCTTAGTATTTGCTGTATAACTTAATGGACTATAAATTTACCTACATGCAGTGCAGTGGTAGTATGAATTATTGGAGCTTCAACTGGACAATCATGCCCTTGGGTTGGTGGAACAAACCATCACAGAAAATACCATATTTATGAGCTGAAGGTGTCAATGCGCCCCGGCTCCACAGATGACAGAACCCTAAAAATTCCTTCGAAATCAAAGACCACATCTTATCAAGTTTCAAAATTGTAAGGCCGCCCGTCCTGCATTTACTGTGGCTAATGCCCTGGTTACGATAAGAAACCAATAAGGGCGTATAACTAAATACTGCTTTGGTTTCAATTTGTTGTCAGCTTGGAAAAAGATTTATTTAGTAACGAAACACACATTATCCCAATGTTGAGAATATCTTATTTTCATACATTTATGATTTAATTCGAATTAGTGTCCGTGTTCAGAGCCATCTGGATGTAATTCAATGTAATGTGTGCAGTAATTTCAATGCGCTAGTAAATTTTACAATTCATCCATTAGATGAAAAATTGAAGGAATTATAATATGAATAATTCATCACATTTGTTGTAAATTACAAGAGTTAAACAAGAGTATAAAAAATGACAAGTAAAAGTAACAATCTAATGAATTATTCAGCAATCAATTTGTTCATTTATTTGTAGGGATAGATTTTTTACGTGGATGGAGAAGAAGCGATTGTAATAACTTCAAACTCTTCCGGACATCTTCTTTCGCTTCCTCTGTAAGTTGATCTTCGGGAGGAAATTCTACATAGATCAATGGGTCAGACTCACATATGCTCTCAACACGTGGTTTTCCACAAATCATTCTTAGCATAGTCACCAAATCCTTTTCATGATACTTGGCCGGAATCAATCTCTCGATCAAATCGTTTCCCGTACCTGTCTTGAGATTGAAGGTTTTGATTATTTTCTTACGAAGATCTAGCTTATTTTGTTCACTCAAGCTTTTAGCGTTGGTGCACACAAATAGGAAATTAAGGTATCGGTCGCCTTTTTGATAGCCAAGCCAATTCATGATTGCTTTGATACTTGAGATATGTTGTCTGGATAAGATTCCAGCCGGGAATACGATAAACACCGCATCAATTGAAGGGATGTTTGCAGAAACTCTCCCCCTGATCCTTTTGATAATTTCTTCGTCATCCCACTCAGCGTCACAAAGACCAGCAACATCGGCGACTGCGACTTCTCGATTTCGATGTCGATTGGTGCCATATTCGATCAGATCTCCCCGCCCCCTGATAAAGGTTATGTCCCGAGCTCCTCTATCGTTCGGGCCGCCGCTGTCGCAAACGGGCTGGTTAAAAAATACGTCAATCACGTTGGATTTATCTGCTCCAGTCGGACCAAAGACCAAGATGTTGTAAGTGCCTTGTCTGTGGTCCAGGTAGTAGTCGATACTAGTGGCAGTGTAGTGTTCATTGAGAAATGAATATATTTGCTTTCCCCTACCTTCTGAAATTATGTCGGGTCTAGGGGAAGACGGAAAGGAATTTACTTGTTTCAGCGCATTAGGATTAGAATTTTTTAGTTTGGAATGAAAGTAGTCAAAAAGGACCCCTTCGAAGTTCATCTGATGACTTATCCACCCTCCCCGGAAGACATAGTTGGCCACATGCTCACAGTTTCTCAAGCATAGAGAGTAGTTGGACATCCCGACAACGTGTCGCATCCGATCTCTTACCTCGTTGTCCATGGGCTTGGTACATTTATCAATGACGAAGGTGGAAGGACCAACTGACACGATATGAACTTTTGCAGAGTATATTTGTGAATCGGGAGAGCTGAATTCGAAAAATAAATTTTTGTCAGTGACAAACCAATGTTGAAAAGTCAATCCTCCGATTTGGATTGGCCGATGACACAAATAAATCTCCTTTCCGTCTTCAAAAGAGTCTATAGTTTTTAAATTCATGTTTCGAACTCCTTCATCAAACTTAATACAGTGGTCTGACCATGTCTCCTTCTCATAAGGCAGGTAGGAGTATGTTTTCCCCATTTTACTAGAGCTAATAATGTAATTGGAAATGTCCGGCTTGCTTTGAAGTACTGAAAGTGAAAATATTGTTTCAGATAATTCAAATAATATAAACTGAAATCATGGAAAGAAAAATGCGAATGACATTAAATTACTTTCAAAATCCAAACACAAGAACTGACTCCAAACTCCAAAGTCCAACCACCAACAGATTCGTATAAAGTGATATATTTCCCCTTCAGTTTCAATTGTCAATACAGTCCAGTCAATCTAAAGAAAACTTTTGAGAGATAAAATAATTAATAAATATATATACATTAGTATGTATCATATTTATAAGCATATACCTTTGTCAATCTCGATTGAAGCTGTTTATTTAACTAATTAAAAGTATACTCGGTTTCGTCGTATTCGAGGTTGAAAAAGTTGTCAATTTTCTTTGAAATAATAACAGCCAAGTGCCAAGGAAAATATTATTTAGCGTCCTCCTATTATCTACTTACTCTAGTAGATACTATTAATAAGTTGTACAGAGCACGTGTGTAGTTGTTTTAAAAGAAAAATTTAAACACCCCGGCCCGGCTGCCTGAACTGAAATTAAAATGTCTCCACGGTCTCCACTCGACTCAATCAAATCGAAAATCCCAGTTGAGGATGAAACATGATGACCAGGAAAGCATAGATAAGACAGTTCATTCAACTGCATGTAATCCATAGACGGGAAAAATGGCTTGCCCGGGGCTTGGGGATGGGGGCTCTGGGGGCTTTGGTGGCTCTTAGCCAAAAGGGGGATGGGGGCTCTTAACCAAAAGGGGGATGGGGGCTTTGGGGGCTCTTGGCCAAAAGGGGTATGGGGGCTTTAGGGGCTCTTAACCAAAAGGGGGATGGGGGCTTTGGGGGCTGGGGGTTCCCAAAACGCCCGTCTATGATGTAATCACAACTTTTAAAGCCTGGCCAGAATCACAATCTCATTAGTATAATTACTCCTCAAACACACTCACCCAATGTATTTAAAACTAGGCGTACACAGAATATACCATTTCCGAAGTCAAGGGGTCATTTTTCGACAGCATCAAAAGTTTTTCTCTGGCTCCTTATACAGGTGTATCGAATTGGCTATTCAGATTTAAAATCGGTCCAGTGATTATGGAAGAGTAGTCAAACCAACAAACAGACAGACATTTTAAGGGAATTATAGAGTTTATATTCATGCATTCGTCGTTGATAAGGATAGTGGAAAGGAAGTGAACAATATTTGTTTGTTATGGAATATGGAATGGTAGGATGGTAACTAAAATTTAATAATCTGCATAATTTACAGTTCAATTCTTTGGAATGTTGTACAAATCTGTGGGTTCTTATTCATGACCCCAAAGTATCTCTGAAATTGATTCCTGTCCAAAATGAGCCGCAAACAAGTAATATTTGGAAATGTCTTGATAATAAATTCTCGAATCCGCCAGCCCCCACCGATTCCTTTCCCTCCTCGACATTTTATAGAGGGAAAGAGCCATAAAGACGGATGTTCGGCTCTTTGGACTTCGAATGCAAATGAGGCTATTAAGCTCCCAGTCCTTTTCCATTAATGTGCCCCAAAGTTTGTCTTTGGAAGGCGAAAGGGAAGAACAACAGGGGATTTTGTGTACCGAAAACCCATTAGTTTATTCATCTCTTCAATAAACCTCAATCCTCCTGTATACACACATATTTAATGCTTGCTCAAATACTCAAGACGTTTAATGACTTTGACGGCCTCGTACAGAATACATAATACATTGAGACTTTCTAAGTAATGCCCTAGGAGCCCCCCTGTAATCCCAATCTCAGACCAGGGACTTATTTGTAAGTAATACACGTATATATAACAACACCACTGACTTCAGCACATACACAGGTTGACTATAGAAACTCATTTAATAATCATTTTATTACACTGACTCGGAGATACTAATTACGACAAATCACAGGCCTTCTTCTTCATCCTTCTCCCAACTACTACTTCCCTTATATGACACATGATATTGTGCAAGGGGTTAGAATATAGTCATAATACTTTTCAGTAGCATCTCCTCGTCGAATGCGGATATTTATTTTTCAGCTCCGTTTTAAACTGTCTGAAATGAGCCCGATTAGTATCCAGATCCCGATTCCTCTTGGGGTGAAATGGTTGAGGTGTGATGTAGCCCCGGTGAATTAGGAAAGCCTCATTAAGCACCGCGAACTTGTAGCCCGCAACGTGAAGTTCACAAAGTTGACTGATCCGATTAAATCCCTGCTGGCGAAACCTCTCGTCGAAAAGGGGGATGGAGTTGTCGGAAATAAAAAATGGCTCCCAGGGGTCCTTCCATAAAACTTCGAATAGGACCGAGAGTTCCTCCTTCCTTGACCCACGTTGCTCCCGCTGCCATGTCTCGTAGTCCGTGTGCACCTGCCAATCATACAAATTAATCTGTCAATTCTCATACAGTCTTTCACCGTGTCAGAGGTGGTCAATAACTTATAATCAAGAGGAGTCGGAGGGGATTCTCAAGATAAGAGAGAAAGGATTTGGAACAGGCGTGCGTCTAATGCATATATTCTCGAGTCATTTATAATTTGGCATGGCAGGAGGAGAGCAAACAAGCCTCTTGTCAGCAATTATCGGTTGAGAAAGTTTTCCAGGTAGTCGGAATGGGTTGTGGGAATGCATAGGCAGCACTTTTACGTCCTAGGTGGAGGTCTAATTCAATTAATTAATTATAAGAGAAGAGCTCAAGGTGATAGTGAATCGTAGTCCTATACTGAGGCTAGGGTGAACGAAATGACGGGGAAATATTAATACCCGCAGGACCATTAAGCCTAGAGCCACTCTATCTCTTTTCTTTAGACTTGAATATGAGAGTTGGGCTGAAAGTATTTGGATTTTTTGGAACTTCAATCATCCTGATTTAACAAATGTCAGAATGAGGATTTACGAGGTTTGGGAATTGCGACGATATACACGGAAGTATACAGAATAACAATATTTTATTATAACTTCGGCTTAGTTCGTGATATTTTTTAACGTCTCATCTTGATAAGCTGGTAAATTATAGGTAAAGTCGTATTGTTGACGGACGGAATTTTAAATCCATGATCATGTCATTCATGTCATACTTTTAACACGTACAATTTCCATTTAATCAGAAAAACATTTAATGGTTGGCTTCCATGTCGGGGTCAAGCTTTTGAACAATATTGTAACTTAGGTAAAAAAAACAATGATAGCCCCCAAAGTAAATTCCCAATATTTCCTACAGTATCTTAATTATGAATTGAATTGACTAAAGAATATTTTTGAAATAACTTGTACTTCAATAAATTAACCGTACAATAAAAAATATGGAATGTTTTTTCAGGTTCTAGGTCATCGTGACAATTTACAGCCCAAACTCGCTGTTACCTCCACATGGGCACAAGTTTAGACTTTTCTAATCTCGAGCTCTTTTAAGTCCATAAATTCGATAACTAACTAAAAGCAAACTCGTACAGGTAAATAACTCGAAACTTTCCTGACCTATTTTCCAACACTGGTATAAAGTTTTTCTTTTTTTAAATACTAAAACCCTTAACCAATCCTGTGCCCTGTGGTAAGTTGTCCCCTCTATACACATTCACATACACGAATCCAAATCACGCAAGAACTACTCCAATAATCATTAATCACATACATACAAGTACAAACTAAACTCATTGCACAACTCCATGATGTAGAAAATGTAATTTGCCAATGTTTTAAATCCTTCCTGACCTCAAAAACGTTGGAGGAATCCCCCCCCAATTACAGTAGCAAATCCCCACAATCCCAGTTGGGACTTCCAAATGAAAGTAATACACGTACCTCTAGTCAACAGTCTCGATAATTCTTAAGTTAATTCCCAGCTCACCCCAATTCTATTATCAAGGAGAGAGACAGAGATACTTTCCTAGTACGCCTCTCTGTATGCTTACAGTCAACTTCATAAGTTCCTACACCGACTAAATATTTGCTCTTGGAACTATAGAAGCTAAGGTATACGAGACGATCAATCATTGCCTTACAAGACACGGAAGATTGGACACTATTTAAGCACCCCTTTCTCCAACATCTACTCGATGTGATATGCACACTACAAGCTCCCCCAATGTAATTACTTTCACACGGATCCAGAGTGGCTCCATTGTACTACTAATTCATAAAACATAATGCCACTGCCTATAATGGAAATACACACTACTGAGTAGAAGTGAGGAGCTGAGCAGAGCATAAAGCATCTGACAGAACATGATGACTTAGCAATACTTAGAGAATATAAATACCCACGGGTTTTCTCCGGGTAAGCAAAGCTTTCTCTCTGAAATATACGAGGGGCATGTGTAAATACTTCCAGCTTGTATTATCTGCCTATATAGTTGCATATATAAATATTAGCTTGACATGGGGGGGGGGGTATGGGTAGTGTGTATAAGAGAGGAGGAGGCAGTGAGGCAAGGAATGAATGATGGATTACACGAGGAACGGCATTTGAGTTGGATCAGCCTCTTCAAATTAAATTACAACCAAGGAGATTTATGATCTGAGCAGACAAAGACATCACGTTTTCTCTAACCAAGTCTGACATTCATATCTGTACATTTTAATTATCTATTCACTTTCCTAGAGCAAGATTTAAAAAATAAAATCACTAGCAGTATGCTACTAAGGAAAGCTCGTGAATATTTCCAACTAGTCAAACATGACATTTTTGAATTTTGAATCGAATCTGCTAAACTGGAAACATTTTTTAAATTAAGACTTTTGTGCATTCATATGTAAACGTTCTTATGTCCTTTCGTCCTTCCGGACGATAACTTTTGAACGACCCGGTTTTTCAAAATATGTTTCTTTTTATTCGTTCCCAATGTGTTAGCAGAGGCCCAGTTTGAAGCTAGGCACCATCGGAGAGACACTTTAGGATGTTTAAAAAAATACATTCTACTAATATAAAGCAATGACAGCTACTCCACTATTTTATATATTCATACAGTGGAGTAGGTTAATATCAAAGAAGGACACGACAGGCGTAGTTAGTATGGCAGAACTCAAATCAATTTCAAATATTTGAAACTTTAACTCGACAATTATAAATTAAATTAATTTGCCTTATCTGCACTACTTTTTTACGTGCGTTTGGACGGTTTATTTACTTTGAAGAACTTTGCTCGGCCCTGTAACATATTTGTAACCAAAGTATTAACGGATTTACGTGCCCTGAATTCAATAAGACTTAGCCCTCCTTTCACTCTAATGCAGCTACCTACCTTTTTTTATAAAAACAAAACAGATTGTTCCCATTCAGAATTCCCATCGGGTTCGTTAGGTTAAGATGAATGCCCCTGTACTTAGTAAAATTGGTAGTATTTACGTTTTCCCATCTACAATCCAAGGTAATTTGCGACTCATTTAACTCTACAAGAGAAGATAAAGGCTTGAATACGGACTAATGTACTATATAACAAGTAGATGGAAGGGATTGAGTCTGTGAGTGAAAAGCACACATGTGACTTGTGCTTTGAGACGGGCTGGGTGAGTTAACGAGTTAAGTACACAATTCTCAGTTTCCTCATGTCCTCTTCCTGGAAGAAGAAATGGGCTTCTAAGGCGGGGATCATCAGGTTTTAGAGCTACCTGGTACATCCACACACACGGCATAATATCTTAGGATACCCGGTATTCATTTTCGGGTTTTCGGATCTAATGTCTCCCTTGTAGACGGAGGCAGCTCTGGTTTCCTCTCACTCTCCTCTTCCTTCCTCCCCAGTCTCTCGCTCCTTCTAATTGCAAGGCCAACACCGTGTCTACTTAGCCAAAAGGATGTCGAGAAACTCTGAATCTAAGAACTCATCACCTAGACTTGCCCCTCCATCTTTATAGCTCCCCTCTAGCTCCAACAATTACGCTGGAAATAATTACCAAAGGGGGAGGGGCTAAGTGATACGACAAGACGGGCTTGGTCCCATTGCATCAAATTGGTGTCTGAATGCCATTATTTGTCGTGTGGGCCGGATGCTAGGATACTACCTACTTTGTCTGTGTAAATTTATTCATACACGGTGCGATGCAATGTTGAATGTAGCCAAGGATTGCCAAGGTGCCTCAACTGACAGCTGAAAAGGTCGTTAACAAAGTAATAAATAAATTAGTAGGTTGGATAAAGTATTTAAAACACGCGATTGAGATGAGACGATCAGCATGGAAGTTTGTTAGGTAAACTTACACAATATCAAACATACTTAGCTCCTTATCTAAATTCTTCTCCCTGAGCTCTAACGACCCAGGATTCTGGGAATGGAGCTCGGGTGGAGATGCTTATAACCTCCTTAACAATTTAAATATCTCAGCCAGTTCCGCAGTCCTCGAGTACTGGATGCTCATCCTAAATCCAACCATCCTCTCACATTAAAATGCAAATATAATAGACTTGCAATTGAGAGAAATGAGCATCGTATTCCATTCTAAGGACTCCTCTTACTCTGTATTCTCCTTTTACATAATGAATGACAAGGATTGGGAAACACAGAGAATTTTTAATGACTTAGCAACACTGGAACCCGGAATTCACAATTCGGAGATGAAAGGGATCGTCAAGGGATGTCTTCTTAAGCGGGGCCTCTGGTCATCAATCATTTAAAAAATCCCCCTGCTCCTCATAAATACTCGAGATATTGGAAATTTCAATAAGACTGGAATTTAAAAAGGGGCTGTGCCAGTTTCAAAGCTCTAGGGGGGATGGGACACATGGGTAACGGGGAGGAAGAGCGGAATGTGGATAATTGTTAATTGGAGTGTAAATAGTGGAAACCCGTCCGGGGAGTCTTAAGAGCGCAACAAATTAATTAATTTGAGGGAAATCGGCGGAGGGAAAGGCAAAGAATTCGGAATGCCACAAAAACCCTTTGTCTTTCCAGCTCAAATAATGATCCCATGACATTTCTTTGGATACAGTCACAAGCGTCTTTTTGGTCTCCTCAGAGGAGAGGGAGAAGAGTGTTCATTAAATAATAACAATTAGAGGAATTTAATTACAATCAAAAGAAATTACCTGGCACTTCCAGCAAAGATCAAAGTAGAAAGGTCGGGCTTGGTACTTGTCTATGAGGCTGAGGAGTTCCCCCTTGGAGCTTGGAGCCTCTCCACTCTTACTCTCAAAAGCAGGTACGACGAATACTGACTTCCGCTCATCCCCGTTGGGCTTGAGGAGCTCCTTGTCCCGGGCAAACCTTTGGAACTTTGACCTCAGCCCTTTAGAAGGGAGGGTGTCGATATCAGTCACAAGGGAGAAGTCTGTGAGAACCCGTTTCCTAGCAATATTTCGCAAGAGGTTCGTCGGGTACATGGTTCCACCCGCGTAGTTACTTAAGCTTCTTTCGGAAGACGAGGATGACGACGTTTTGGGCATTTTTGACGAGTCTTTAAGGAAATATTGGCACTCTTTAGGATCAACTCGGATAGACAGCTTCTTCTTCTTGCTGCCTCTCTTGCTATTACTAATATTATTACTACTACTGCTGCTAAGCCTAGTTTTGTTGAAGCCAGTCTTTTTAGTCAAAGAATGAGTCTCCACCAAGGGAAAGACGAGGTGGAAGGTCACATACTGCTTTATCAGTTCACTACACAGTCTCGCTTGAGATATGAACTCCAACGTGGCCTCCACCTCGGAGGAATTCGAAGCAAAAAGGGCAATTGAGATAGGACCTTCCCACCGATTCACTAAAGGGATGAGGTACCTCCGTCCATTCTCGAGGTCACTTTGGGTCACAAGGGTCACATCTACTGAGGTCTCAGCCTCGAATACCTCATCATCTATTGAGAAGTCGTCGTTATTAGTCGAGTGCTTGTTCAGGATATTCATTGAGCCGCCACCAAGATAGCCAGATTCCGGCTTGGGTCCAGCAATGTCAAAGACTATTCGGTATTCCCCAGCTGAATCCACGATAGCACCTTCATCCTCTCGGAGTAGTCGATCCACCAGCAAGCCCTATGGACAATAAAACACACAGATAGAAGAACAGTAAATAACCTAGACATTGTGAGAAATCCAATGGCCATTCATCAATTTATCCCTTGGGAAATTCACAGAGCTTTGTCCTCTTGTCCCCTTTATCTTTATAAAATGTGCATCATACGACCCCACCGGGAGGAAATGTAGAGATGATATTTTTCATTCCTCACCACCACTGACCAATCATTAATCCTTTGAAATGGCCCCAGGTTTTAAGGAGTATCCATACCCTATCTACCCACACTACTATATTACATGACAATACCTACAAGTCCCCCAGGGGACTTATGCCTTTTAAATAAACCCCTAGGCTAGGATGTTATCAACAAATATTGAAGGTTTCAATATGTGATTACTACAAATAACTTTGAGCTTGATGGGAGCCCGGACACTAGATATTGTCCATTAAAGTAGGTGGATGTCCTCAGGTCAGCTCTTAGCAAGTCGATAAACATGGTTCCCAGTACATGGAGTCTCCAGGGCCCAATTCACCTCCAGTTTGTACTACATCCTATGCATGTACGGTGTGTGTATAGACTAGACACTAGAGGATTGGAAACCATACCGGGTTGATAAATGGTAGAGTTCTTAAAGTGACCGGTGGACAGCTAAGCCATCCCAGTAAATAAGAAGAGTGATGACAACAATAATATCCACCGGGTTGACATCCACCCGGAGGATTTCTCAACAAGATCCATCCATCCTTCAACTTCTCCAGAAACTCTCCGTCAAATAAGGCGTGCAACTGTGCAAGGGACTTTGGGGGTTTTATGTCCTCTTTTGACAAATGATATATATTTCATGCCACCACCACCGGAACAAAGTCACACACACACATACACATCTTTGTCCTCTTTTCCTTATCAGATACGTACATCATATCCAGAGGCTGAGTTCCACAGAAATCACAAAAATGAGAGGTCGCCGAGTTTACGATTGTGTTCAGCAAAAGCCGTGTTTCATACTTATGCTCCCGTATAAATTTTTTTAAGCTCTGTGAGAAATGACGAAAGGGTTTAAGCCCTTTACTTTTTCTTTTATAGAGGAACAAAATCTATTGAGGTGCATAGGGTCATTATGAAGGCAGTGTATATAGTATATAGTGATTGTGCTTTGAAAAGCCTAGCTTTTTTCAGATTCAGGACTTTTGTGAATTTTTTCTAGTCTTTGGTTGAGAAAAATTATGAGTGATGTGGGTCTATCCAAGCTCTAGTAAAATATTGCGAACCTCATCAACTTTCAATTTGCACTTTTGATCATCAACATTCAACATCAAACTCCGTACACGGCATTTTCGACCTCTTGAGTCCCCAAATGAGTTCACTCAGAGTCAAGCCCTCCTCATTAAATATGCATTTTCTCTATACAAAAACCAATAAAAACTCAACGCTCACTTTCTGCTCATGTAGAGATGTAGATATTCATATACATCTGTATGCATGGAAAGTACGTAAAAATTTATAAAATGCCAACTTTCAACTCTAAGCGTGTTAAGACATTTGGTTTTCGATGGAACCAAGGTTTAGTCAATTTATTATCATCTAACGCAAACTTCATTTTAAAATGGCAAGATTTTTTAGCGCTGTTGCTCATACGATACTTATTGTAACATAATGAATTAATGCACTGGCACTCTGGCACTACTACTTTACATTGTAACTTGATCTGAGATATCCTAATATATAAATATCTGAGATAAAGCACTAACGGGACAAAAATACGAGCGGGTTTGGGTTTCCAGCACCGAGCATTTGCTGATGCTGATGATGAAGAATCCTAAACATTAAATTGAGTCGCCCATAAGCCAGACGAAGTGATTTGCTGAGCAACTACCAGCATGTCAAGTATTTCCAACGATTTTTAAAAATCTTTCATATTAGCTCCCGTACAATATGAACATCCCAAATAGGACGTGCACACGTCGGCCATTTCATTTAAAATCCCAGACGAATATGTACAGCGAGCTTAATCTCCCGATTCAAAGGCTTAAAGAATATCCTCGTCATCTTTTTTTCGCCATTTCCTCAGGACAAACCATTGAATTGATGAGACTACTGATCTACCACTACTTCCAATCTGACTAGCTGATATCAGATCCACAAGCCTTTGGAAGAAAAATCCAAATCACCTGACTGAAGTGGTCCTCATTCGAGCCCTCGGCTATTTACAGAAGGGAAGAGAGAGACTACTCCAAAGCCAACGGAATATTCAATCTTTCCTTCCCCCCCCCCAACTCCATGTCCAGACTAAAGACTGACAGTGAAGCTATCCACAGCCTCTACGAATTCAGAATCCCTTCCAGGAAATCTCCATCCGACGGAGGACACACGGGTAGGGGAACACACACCCAAGTCCTGGAACATTTCCATGTAAAATCTATACAAAAGTGTTATCATGAGTGGTAGTGACTTGTGGTATAATAATAATGGGATGAGTCCTTGCTCAGTTATCAGATTCCTTCCTCTTCTGTGGGTTGAATTGAAAAGCTTAGAGCTCTGAATAGCTCGTGGCCAAGGGAAGGCACGTCCTCCGTATTTCAAAGTAAAAATGTGGGGGAAAGTGAGTCCCTCATCCATTTCAGCCAAGATAACACGTCCGCTTTTCTATTCCCTTCTTCCACCATAAATATCCCATCTTTTCCCGTTGACTTAAGGCCACTTTTTTGGCGGAATTTTTAAGGCGAAAAAAAAGCCGCATTTTATTTCCCATCCTCCGCTTTTGAGCTGGTGGGCACAGATTGTGTCCCTGGAAAAGACAGCCCTCCTCTCTTGGTCGGGTGACGGGGAAACCATAAACGGGATCTTTATGAGTTTGATATCTCGAGGAATCTGTCTCCCTAAGTCCCAAGTTCCTTTTGAGCTGATACCCGTGCGGGTAGATTTTTATGCGAGTGTGCGAGTAGGAGCCACCACCGACGTACTCGCGCCTATTAGCACACCCGATATCACACAAGACATCCGTTCTAGCTCTCTTTCTCAGAAGGAGAAAAATATCTTGTACCACTGAAATTGAAATATCACACATTTCCACGGAACCTATTAGACCCTACTATGTCCTAGGGTGGTGGTCTGACACAGAGTGGAAGAAGTACAAGTCGGTTTTTATTATGAAGGAACACAGACACATTCGGATCGATTTCTTCCCGATCCCCGGGTAATTTGTTCCAAAGGAAATGGAAATATATTTCCTCAGAAAGGGTTAGCCATCCTTTTTCACAACTCACAACCATCAGAATCTTATGAGGCTTTGGTATTTCAGAGGAACGAGTCTCTTAAATATTACATCCTTCCCTGCTCTATATCTGCCCCCAAATATTACCCACTATTATAGACTAGCAGAACATATGCCATCGGTCTCATTGATTCTTTCCACTTCACTTACACAAGTTTCCAGCTCAATGTTCAAGTAAAAATATTGGAATCCTCATAATTCTCTAGATATTTCCATGGGGTCCCTATTACATCTCTAGCTGAGATGAGAGGCTTATATTATTTCTGCCCTGGCTACCCCTACAATAAGGCCCCTACTACCTCAACTGGGTCAAACTTGGCCTCTTGTATAAAACTATTTGAAGGATACAAGGCTAATTCGTATTTGTGTGACTAAGGTAATGTCTGAGTTGGAAGTAATGAGCCTCAAGCTTGGACTTGGAACCAGGTGGCCAACCAGACTGGATGATTCCGAAATTGTTAGAATTGAACGAAGCGAGGCCACCAAGGGCGGGTAATGCATTGGTAAAGCCCCATCGGGTAATCTAATAAGTCTCACTGCCTCTTACAATCCTGGAAAACCTAAATCTGCAAAAGCCATTGGACCGAACTAAGCAAGTTTCTTCCGTTCAATTCACCTGCTCAGTATAGACGGCGGACGTCTTCCCTTCTACAATATTTTCCTTGAACAAATCACTCGTATTCGGTCTCCAGTTGGTATTTCAACCCAACCCGTTCTTCACCTATGCCATCCCGTACAGTAACGGAGACATATAACCTACATTATAGCAGCCGATCCAATGAACCGTAAAGGAGTTGAAACAGACTGACGGAAAATGGGAAATTTCTCGGTTTGTTGGGCATCTCGAAAAGAAGACAGAAGTCAAATGGATAAAAAAAGTGTGTGTAGACTGTACATAGGAATGAAGGGCGGGTAGAATGTAATTTTTTGGTCTTTTTTTATTATATGTGTTTCATCTCTGAACCACTTACTTCTTTCTGGGGATAGAAAGGCCAATTTTTAATAGACTGCCAGTGCCACTACCACCAGGACTACCATTTCCTTTCCATATAATAATAGTTTGGATGGATCATAACTAGGAAGTAGACTAGGGCCGAGAAGTCGAGATGGAACGGAAACTTCACCGGTTCCCCATCTTCTCTCTTTTAAAAGATGTGTCTAACACTCTAACATCACATTTAGACTTTCTTTTTCAAGAATCCACATCCACTATAGTTCACCTTAAACCCTCCAAGGGACAAGTTTTTGGTGTTTGACTTATAGAAAATATTTATTTGAAAAAATAATCCGAATGTTTATTCTATGATTCCAAGAAACATTAATTTACTTAAGACTTTATTTATCCTTTCAATTTAGCTCTTTCCTTTTTATTCGAAAAGATTGTTATGACAAGGAACCCTGAGGGGCCAGGAAGTATACAGAACGCTAATAATAAGACAATTACACCTGAAAGGTTCCCTTGTCATTGAAGAGCTTTCAACTAATAATATTATCCCTTGAAAAGGAAATAAGTTGCCCTCCTCCTCAGGGTTCATACCCGTTCCTTGATAATAATAGAGACGAAGTGGCAGAAGTGGTTCAAGAGCTGAACTTCCTACTTGATAATCTACGTCTAATGTATGTATAGCCCCTCATCCATCCACCAGTCCAAATAAGTCTCTCTCTCTCATATACCACACCACTCGTCGTTGGAATATTATATACCAAAGCTCAAGAAAAGGGGAAAGGACAGAGAAGTAACTTTTGCTCCTTAAAAAGCTTAAAAGAAGAAAGTCGGAAGAGTCAGTAATGACTTCGGCTAACAACTCCGTACATGAAGGGGAATCGGACAAAAACTTACTTTTCCTTACCCGCCTCTCCCAATTCGGCTTTCCCATTTTCACACTTGAATTCAACTATCCTCATCCACATTATAGACGGAGGATGAATGGCATAATACAAGACCGGATATAAGACTAAATCCGCCTATAACACTCTAATAGCCGGAGAGAGCGGGATGGGAACTATTGAGGCGAAAAATCTTAAATCCCCACAGGGTCCTATCCGACCACAAAGGGATCCGGGTGTAATATATATGATTGTCCTGTTTCTATACACAGATATATATATTACCCGGGTTGTACTGGCTCTAGAAATGGTAGGGGAATGAGACTCTTGTGGGAATCCTTAAGACATTTCCCATTATAAAGGCATTATAGAATAAATCCGTCCGTGGCTATTGAGAGTCCATGCCATTTGTTAGGCTGATCCTCCTTATGCGTGCCATGAACATATTAGCCCATTCGGCAGAGGAACCACGTTCTCTCCGATCCCATAACATTTATTCCATTCCGGAATCCAGAAAGAATTATGGAATTATAGCAAGTTCAGGAGGAGCTTAGGTATGGGAAATTAGCATTCGGTCTTTGTGTAGACTCTACATTTCCAGATGCTGCCTTTTCCACTCTTTTCTTTCGGACTGTGGAAGAATCCGTGGTGGTTTTGCAGAGCTAATAAAGTTATCGGACTAAGATGGTCTATTGTGAGGAGTAGTGGAACTTTCCGGGATTATTTCTGACCATTTCTACCCTAATTTTGTAATATAGAGATGAATACACTCACACACACGCTTTCCTTTCTACTTCCCAATGTAATCAGTTAGAATCTTCTCTGCTGGCCAGAGTCTACAAATCTATCTCTTCGTAATAATGTACTTACAAAGAGATTACGTTCTGAGGCATAGGGGGTTTAGTACGTTTCAACACAGCCTGGATTCAACCCACTTCCGGTTCATTTCTGACCTCAATGAAGCTGGAGAGAGGAGAGCTAACTCTTCCACGGACTTATGTTGAGAATCTCTCGAGGGATCCCCAGAAGCCCTGTAACACCAACAACCAAGGGATGGGGCGGACGGAGAGCAATTATTATGAAGCAATCTGAGCACAAGCTGTGAAATGGAGTCCCTCACCACAAAATTTAATTACTTGCCCAAGCCCTAGAACAAAGTCATAAGATTCTTGGCCACTTTTAGAGGGAGGAAAACCTGATTTCGTTCTGTAATAAGTTCAACTTTTACCCTTCAATCTGCTACCCTAACAAAACCTCAGGAGTCTATTCCCAAGTAGTACATATTCATACAGACTATACGGGGAGAGTCTCCAGAGAAAGTACTCCATGCACTGTAGTCGACCAGTAAACTAAATTTTAGAACGCAGCCACTACTACCGCCGCCACCACCACCGTCCCTGATGTGCCGTGTGTACTTGGAAAACAAAAGGGGACGGCGGATGGAAGAAAAGTGATTTGATGTAGACTCCCTCTCGCTCCTTCCAAGTCTATTGGAAATAATTCCTAAAACTCGAACTTTCTCCAGAACATCCTCCAGTCTTCCATCTTCTTGGAGGTTTAATTAAATTGGTCGGCTTGGAGTATTATGGAGAGAAGAGAGACTAGAGAGGAGCAGTTGGTCCGGATAAAAGGACGGATGGGACACCCAGGAATTTCATTGAGATCGAACAAGAGTCATCATCATGATTAGGGTTCTACCATCCGAAATGAAATCCTTTCTCTGAGACTTTCTTCCCTCTCTACTGCCTCTTCAAGAGGTTCAATCATCCTCCTCTGCTACTTATCACAGCAGACTCTCAGGGGACCTTTGATCTCTCCCTGGAGTCCGAAAATACCAAAACCCTACAGCCCTTTCCACAACTCGATAGACAATGTGTGCGAGAGAGAGAGAGAGGTGACATTTGTAGAAGGATAGACAGGAGGATGCTCTTCGTGGAAGATTATCCGATGAGATGATGATGATGATATAGGAAGATGTATCTAAAACACGTTCCCCACCTCTCTCCTCTGAAATATATAGGAACTCGGTGGCTGTCTCTGGCATAATATTTAATTCCATCCTCGGAGAACATTTGTCATTCACACCAGCACCTTCAGGGTGTCAATCCTCCCTCACAAGGCCTTTCTGAATTGCAATTCTCCCTGCACCACCACCACCACACTTTGAAACTCAATGGAAACCCAGAGCTTCACCGACGAGGACGTCCTTTTGCAACAGAGAAGACGCCAGTGGACCTGACTTGGCTTACCAATCATGTGACTGAAGGGGCTTACCTGATTCGAATTCCAAAATAGTCCCACACAACCCGTCCTCCTCTATTACTACTTCCAACAGCTATCACACATACTTCTGCTACTTTACCATTTCCCAGCCCCCACCACCAGTCCATCCATCTTCATCTTGAGAGAGACAAAAAATTTATTTGTTTCTCATCTCTCCTTAAGCCATTTGGGATACCCGAATCCACTCCTCTGCAATCCACGAGCTTCCTACTACATCCTAGAGCGAGTTGACTAACATTTACAGAGTCGGTTTGTCATCCCGGACGCTGAATAAAAAACATTAGATTGACTCGGGAGTGTTTAGAGAAATGAGATTAAACATTCTCCACGGTTATCAAAGGAGAGATAAAGAGGATGAGAAACGGCTCATCAGAGACGCCACATTCATTCCATCCCGTGAGGAATGGGCCAACACTTGTATTATATCATGAGGCCATGGATCCGATCCTCCCAGATCTCTACTACCCGTGTGTAATATAAAAGATTAAAATGAAACATAAAGCCATTAGGACAAGAGGATGAATTAATAGTCGTCCGGAAAGGCATAAAGGAAACATCCACCCGGCACAAGTGCTCACTCATTAATAATCCTCTTTGACTTATTCTGATTATTTAGAAACTCTTCCCCAGAGGGTTAAGTTATGTGAGCTCTGTGTGCATTGGATTCGAAAATTTGGCTAACACTTCACCTCGTTGGATAGAGTTAGTTGGCGGAGTGGATTTTTCATTTCCTTTCAGAGATGAAGTGTTTCGAAAAAAACACGAGTTAAGATGAACAGAGACAGACGTAAGAGATGTAAGTTGTGATTAAAGCTGGGATGATAAAGGTGCTGTGTCGACAGATTGGACGTTTTTCGGCCTCGTAGAGTATCTCTATGGGTTTATTATAATAATGTAGGCTTACACACACACCTAAGGCACATTCATTTCGTATCTACCGGATCAAGGATGTGTTCTAGGCAGTTTTTTTTATATTATTAGACGGGAGGAGGAATTTTAGTCGGATGATGATAAGACACGACACGACGACACTGGTGTTTTTTTTATCCTTATCCAACGCCCCGAAATATTTGTCCTATTGCCATGTTTTATGGATGTGCTCATTACTTACTAGGGATTTATTACGCTTCATTTACTTGAGAGGTGCAGGGACGTACTGAGGCTTTCAAATTGGAACTATAGTCTAACTGTTGTAGGAGATTTTGGATACACCGGAATTTGAGGTGACTGGTTTGGGTTCACATGGTCATTATTTATGCTTTGAGGTCGTGAGATGATTGGTCGTAAGGTTATCATTGCTGCGCTCAATAAAAATACAATCTTTCGCAATATTTCGGATATAGAATCCATGCAGATAGATACAATTATTTGTACCCTATCGGCAGTAGTAAAACAATGTACATGTATTGCTTTGTACCCAAATAGAAAGTATTTTGTAACCCTTTGACAGCACCCTAAGATAAGTATTTTATAACCCTTTGCATCCAAATGTATTTTGTAACTCCTGTTCCAAAATACAACTGTTTTATAACTCTTCGGCCGTACCCAACTACAAGTACGAGTATTTTATTATTATTTTGGCTGAACCGAACACAAACACAAGTTATTTGCATCCTATGAACTGCATCTAAATACAAATACGATAAAACTGATTTTTACCCTGTAAAATGTATCCAAGTACAAATGATTCATTTATCAGCCGGTCTGAAGAACAAATGCTTCGCACCCCCATCAGTACGCTTATGATTGGAAGGCAATAAAGCCAATTTCCCAATCCTTGCCAATCGTTTGCCGTTTTAATCAAACTATTTTTTTATTCAACTGGACATAAACCTTAAAAAGTTGTCGCTACACCTTGTTACAAAAGGCCACGGTTTGGAATTGGAAGTGTATAGTCAGTTGTCAGTTTGTGCCTATTTCTCCCTGTTCATATCGTTAGTGGGATTTCTATGGCAGGTTGTAAAAGAAAACAGTTGATTGTGTCTTCTGAAAAAAGTAGTAGCAAGACTAGTAATCTTCTCCGAATTCGTGTTGCCTTTAAGAATTGAACTCGTACTATTTAGAATACTTACATAACCTCGTCACACACTTGTGTTCGAGTTTCGTGTCAACTTCGTTCCCAGTTGATGGAATGAACTTGATGTTGGATTTACATTATTCGGCGAGTAAATAAGCACCTTGGGGAGTGTAAAATTTTGGGATTCCAATTTGTGCCCCAGTCGGCGGTGGCTGTTGTTACATTTAGGATACGTGGAAACACATAATGGCATGACATAACTTTGGCATGAACTCAATAAAAGAGGACATGGATTACATAAATAAAATTCCATTCCCCTTGTCGTACACTTTACAAAGGATTTCAAAATTACTCCTGGCTTTTGCCCCCTTATGGACTCCTAATCTCCTTCTCCCCCCGATTTACCCGTTAAGTTTACAAACAGGCCAAGCTGGGCAAGTATTAGGTTCTGTACAGTAACGACGTCATACCATATAAACTCTACATATTTCCAGTTCAGAAGACTTTCAAATGTTTTTTTTACCCCCATCGGTCATGCTTTGAATATCGGAGGTGATAAATTTATGCACGATTGTCTACCTTAAAAGCAGACGTGGATGTACCCTTAAGGAAATTGTATATAGAAGTTGAATGATTTATTTTAGTTCCCAGGATGTAGGACAGTATTTTGAGAATACTTAAAACTCTGCCTGTTTCAGCGGATGCGAAGTCTACCGGCTTTGGCTTCCTCCCTCCTTTTTCAAGTTAAATTGGATTGAATTTCAGCTCGGAGAGTTCATATGTCAAATTGAACGGTGGAAAGAACTACAAGTGATTGCGTACATACATAACTACCAGATCCACCTTTATGTACATATACACACTGTCCATGTTGTTTGTAGGTCATAGCCAGGAGTAGTTTTGCATATCAAGTTACACTCTAGACTCACTCGTTGTTTGGATTAAAACTCGCTAATGGAAATCGAGCCTCCAGTTCGACATTTGACTTTCTCTCTCCTTTCTCCATTCAATTCAATAGAAAATCCAACCTCGCCAAGCCCCGACATACGCAGTCAGCAGCAGCCCTTACAGGCATCTCCTATTTACTAACAAGAGATTGGAAATCCTCCACAGGCTCCTGTTCCCTTTCCTCTTCTCTAAGAATCAAGGCTGAGGAAGGTCTGCCAAACTGGAATCCAAGAGGATCTCCCGTACCTATGAACTACTGTGCAATAATGCTATTGAAAATAAATTGGATCCTCGAACCTTAAGGATAACAACATCCACTTTCCCTCTCAATAGTCTACTCTCCGTTTCCCATCCTTTTTCCTCCTCCAGGATAAGAAAGCTCAGAAAGAGCATTCACTGACACAGTGGAAATTTAGAGTAAAATGTAGCCTGGAAGTTAGAGCACTTAAGCCATCCACTTATCCAACCCAACCTGCCAATACGGCCTCATCCACCTGGGATAATACACCCTCAATCTTTTATAACCTCTTCTATTAACCAGAGGGATGGTCTTGTAATCATCCCGTTGGGTATTATCATACCGAGGCTGGAGAGTGTACACACAGCATCAACATTTCTATTTCCCTGCAGTGTTAGCTTCCAGGTTAATGTAACACCATGAAAGACCTTTCTCTCCAGTTAATCTGGCACTGAGGGTGTTTATAAACTACTTAGCGGTCATTTAATTAAACTCTTGAACCGGTGTGGATGCTATACAGGGTGAATCTATTGTATAGTATTGATCGCTTTAAGAATATCTCTTTCTGAGTCTTTCTCTGGTTTTAGAAAGTTATCGTATATTTACTGCGTTTCATTTCGACAAATTGGGCGTTTCAATGTCTTGGGCGTTCTGAGAAATCTCAGAAATACAACGTCTGGATTTGGCATTTTTTGCGAATATTTTCCAACCCGGTAACCTGATTTACTGGTAAATACAGCGGGTATTTAGCTACAAAGGGCGTTTATTCCAGCAAAGTACATTATACAGATAATATAGTAAAGCCATTCCGAAAAAAATGCTTACGTACTTATACAAGTTTATTTTCTTGCCTGTCTCTTTTTTCCCTCCAAACTCGGAGAAAAAATAAGTGGTATTAAATTTCGGTGGAAACGGGGTGGATTTTCCTATATGGACACCCCCTCCAGGAAGAGATCAGCTATCAAGCCCGAATTTGTTAAATGTATAGCATATAGGCGGAGAGTCATTCAATTTAAATGAAATATGTCTAAAGAATAAGGTGAAGGATACGGTGGCTTCCCCCTCTTGGAAGGATATTTTGTGTATATATTGAGAAACGGAGTCTGTGTGGGTATTGTTTAGAGATGAGAAGTAATGCACTACCACCACCCGGGTATTATTGCATTCTCCGGGAATATTCCGAAATGGAAATTCCTTTTCAAAATCTCCTCTATACACTCATCTAACCCATCTTCTCATATATTATCTTCATCCACTACTGACTTTCCATTATTACTTTCTCCCCTTAAAAAAAAGAGAAGAGAGAGAAAAAAAAAGAATAACCCTCCGGGCTCCAGTTTGAGCTGACAGTCCGATTTTTTATCTCTTCTTTTACTCCTCTTTTTTTGTAGATTGTATTCTTTTCTATTCTTCTGCCACGGCCTTTTGTCTACTGGAATGCTGGAATCTAGATTCTAGAATCTGAGAGTAGGAATCTGGAATCAAGCACTCGGTCGAGATTTTCTTTTAAAATGACAGGCGGATGTAGACAAGGTCACGGAGGACAATACAAACTCCATATCCCTCTGCTAAAGGGCTGTCCATAAACAAATGAGAAGGAAACACATCAGTCCACAAAAGTGACACTTTTGCCCCGAGTATTTAACACCCCTGCCCTGTGACGGAGTTGAGGGCCGAAGATCAGGGCTGACCCCCGTGGGGCGATCTAGGCGTTGTCTCTTTGTGGTGGGTGAGCAGCCCGCAATAAGAAAGAAATGTACGACTCTGAATTTGTTGCTTCCTTCCATTACTTTCTCTAAAAGTCGAACACAAGAGAAGAAAAACAAGAGTAAATGCTGGGAATGAAAGACTACAGAGTTGGAATAAAAAAATAAACGAAGAAATATTTATTCCCACCGACTCTAAAGCTTTTTTTTGTAAAAAAAGTTACTTTATCCCTCTTAGAATGTGTAACTGTTTCTGTTGAAAGTTGTTCATTTTTTCCCCCTACCTTTTAGTTTCAATTCCCTTCAGTTTGAACTTTTTCACCAAAAGAGTAGTATTAGGCGTTGTGTATATAGTATTAAATTTGAAAAAGTGTATATAAAGTATGATGAGGCATGTTGTCGACAGTTGCCACTGCCAGTTGAAGGGATTTTGGAAACTGAGATCATGCTTTAAATGCTAGGGAACTTATTTTCGAATTCTAATACAGTTAGTAGATCTTATTTTTTAAACTGGCCAGCGTTGTCACAAAATAATGGGACTGACAGTGCGTATTATTCACAGCTTTTGACAAAGGTGAATCAAATATGGATTGTATAGTGTATTTATTTATGCACATATGCACTTTAACACTTTGATTCTACCTCCTCTTGAATATGAACAGAAGACTCTCTAGTTAGCCAAGAGTCTAGACAGCCTCATTATTATTAAGTTTATTTTCTATATTGACTCTGAAATGTAAATACATTTTTCTCCCTAACTTGGTAGCTCTTTCTTTGAACCCTTTTCTCTCATTCCGTACCTTAATGCAAGCCTCAGGCCTTAAGGCTGTCAAGACTTTTCTAGACTTATGCAATTTTTACCTTTCCCCGCTTCTACAATCTCTCACATCTTTTTTATTCATAAAGATCTGAGAAATAGACACACCTCTCTCCACGTCTCAACTCCCAAAGAAACCTAGCCCCCCAAGCCATAGATTTCGTGACGGACCAGGGTGTACAAAGTAAAAACTACCCGGGTTTCAACCTTTAAAAGAATATCTTAGTCTAACCTCCCTCAGTTGTTTCAAGCCCCTCCATTCCCTCTTGTTTTCTTGGATATCCTGGCTAACATAATGGCCGAGAAAATCCTAAAACATTCCAAAACCCCATACATAGACTACAGACATTGCTGAATGAACGGTCTGGAATCCCTGAGTGAGCCAGACCCAGCAATGACCAGTTTGGAGAGCAAAGGCACGTAAGTAAACATAATGGAATGTGTGTACATATGCGTATGTGCGAGCTAAAATTTTGTGAGATACAAGAGTACGAGACTCAATCTTCAATCTCCAGCTCTTTCTCTCCAGTTACTCGATCTACAGATGAAAGAGGTGTTGGACTAGGGGCTTCATCGCACCGAATTCGGAGACATGATTTGTATTTGGGCTCCAGGATTGTGTTTCAGAGAGGAGGGGAGCCCTGGTCTCCACACTTTTTATTTCGTTGGAACAATTTCCCATGGGAATCAGCACTCCTGTATTTTCTTTTTCTACCCGGGCACTCTGACACGACAACAAATAGTAGCCGGGTGTCTGATGCAGCAGTAGAGCATCAGCAGCAGCCCTCATTCCTACCCTCGATTCATATCCAGAGACCAGAAGCCAAGTTGGTGAAACCACAGGGCCTAAGGGAGCTTGGAGAGTACCTTCATTTTAGAAATACAACCCATCCCCCTCACCGCACTTTCCATCTTCAAATCCCATCCAATATTCTCTTTTCTCTCTCTCTCTCATCCCTCTCCCTCTCTCCAGGATATCTCAAAATGTCCTGAGATTTTTAAGCACTTATAAAAAACTATAAACTACTTGAGTTAAACCCAACCCACCATCTCGCATTCTCATTTGGAAATTCACTCCGAGCCTCTCGTCCTGCATTCACTATTTAGTACTTGTCCTAACGAGCTTCGTTATTTCATAACTGAACTCGAGTGGATTGGGGAGACCTAAAAGGCTGCAGGAATAAATTCCCTAAGGGAGCTTAGAATTGTAAGATTTGTCTTACTAAGGGTCACCACTCACCAGATTAAAAAAAATACAAAAAAATTAAGAGGAAATTGTGAAAATATTGAGGATTTTTCAATGTACTTATCGCAATTATCTTAAAAGGAAATAATTGGAATGGTCAATGAAATGGTTGTGGTATTCGTACAGATTTGCTAACTTATTTTTAATGCCCTTTTTGACCTATCCAATTTCAAACTGTATTAAGACGGCGTTAAAACGGCGGTGTATTAAACCGGTGTTAAAAGTTACAATAGCCTCTCTACCTATTTCTCTCGCAACACAACTACCCATCCTATTCTAAGAGTAAAAGAGCAAGATCGCATTTTGATTTCAAACGGCGTAAGTCCCAAAGGGCCTGGAAAGAAAAGGCCGTCTGTTGCATCCATACTTTGGCCATAAAATATTACACAAGACGCCCTTAGATATAAATCCCGATTCCGTACAAAGCCCCCCATACACTCTCAGTCCTTCTATGGACTGGCTCCACTTTACAGATCTATCCCAAATAATAGAATAACTCAAGTGGTCCAGGAGTTTTTCCTAACTTTAGTCTGAAATAATGCACAAGCCTTCACCATCCCAACTCTTCAGTCCATGATGTGTCTCTAAAAGCCCGAAGTAAATAGAAATGGAAAAGACCAATAGTAGTGGAGCCTATATAAGGCACGAAATCACGATCTCCTCTAACTCTCAGTCTTTTATAAATGAGGATAATACATAATAGAAAGGAATTTGTAAAACTCACGTTCCCAGGGATGTTGTTATTATTACTATTAATAATTTTGTGCTGTCCATACTCCACTCTCCTCGTCCTTCCCCGAGTCCGAGGGCCATTATTATTACTGCTAGAAGCTCCGGGAGCCTCAAGTCCAGCATCCACCTGGACCGGAAAGCCGAGATCTAGCCCTTGGTCTAAACCCAGAGTAGGGATCCGGGTATTGTCCCCCGGGTAGTTCTGCTGATGCTGTTGAAGATTATGAAGTTCGTTGAGTCTCCTAGACTCCAGTTTATTCAGCAGGACCAAGTGGACGAGCTGGAGGATGGCGACAACGGCCACTAGGCAAGCCACAAGGCGACTCACCAAACTAGCCATGTCTTATGTCAACCAAGTCACCCACGCCGACGACAATCACCACCTCCTCCTCCTCTATGTTTCTCAAGTCCTTTGAATGTTGACTTAAACCAACTATACAAACTTGTGTCACATTCTCAGAGACCTTGGCACTTTCTGTAAGGACAGACCACTTTGTAGACGTGGAGCTGAGAAAATGTCTCCCGTCTTGTCACACTTTTCAACCACTTGTCTTCCCTATAGCATCTTGTTTACATAATTTGTCACCTGCCACTCCCACCCAACTCCAATACACTTCTGGGCTGGAACTTCTCTCATCCTCATCATATCATCATCATCTCTTGGTAGTCATCATCATCATCATCATCATCATTTCAACATGTTCTGTAGAAAGTGTGCTGGAAGTTGTTGTAAGTTGTATTTGTATCGCCTCTATAATCCACAGCATCCAACTATATCTCCATGTCCTAAAAGTCTCCTCTCTATAATGTATGGAGTATGAGATTTCTCCCTCCTGGAGTTGACAACGATTTGCTTTCACAAGTGCTGGTCGGTAGCACCAGTACTACCAGTAGGTAGTTTAGTAGTAGGTCGTAGAGTACAGCCCGTGTGGGTACGTGCCGTGTATGTATGTGGGCACTCTGAAATGATACACAATAAAGTGGAGTTGGTACTTTCAGATCCCTGTAGACTTTTTCATTTCAACATTTCCACGGGTATTATCCACCACCACCACCACGACTACCGGGAAACTCTCTCGCTCCCTCTCAGTCCTTTACAATTTGGAAGCGTGTATAGAGAGAGATACAGTGGGACATTTTACATTCTCATGTATGATGCCCCACTAGGGGAGGGTAAAACACAGATGATACTAGTTTATTATTATGCCCACCATAACAATATGAAAGCTGGGATAGCCCTAGTCAACAAGTTTACAGATAGTTACAGATTAAATGATGACATTCCCTATTTAGCTCTAGGAAAGGAGTCTCTAGATATAGTTTAAAATTGATCCTCATCACCATCATCATTTCTCTCTCTCTCTCCCCTGTCCAATTCAATAGAGCAGGGAAATTGAAGCTGTCAGTGTGTATATCTATATTTCACATCAACATGATCATCATGATCATCATCCTCCTCTTCCTCATGATCATCACCATCATGATCAGAGAGAGAGTTTGGGTCTTTGAGGGAACAGACCGGTCAACAAAGGACCATCGGGGCTGGGAGAATTTAATATAAATTCAAAAGCTTCTTCAGAGTCTTGAAGGTCCAAAGGAATGATTCAATTTCGTGGTGATGGTGGTGGGCCTATTGTATACACATGGATTTTGAATAGATATAAAATATATAGAGGAGGATATACCTTGGGTAGTACTGCGGTCTGCCTACTCAACTCTCAAAGGATGTATTTTGATCGTAGATTAGCTGTCCATCCATTCGAACATTGGACGTGAAAAGAGGTTATCTTGAGGAGAAAGTCTTGAAACCCCTGGGGGGCTTCTAAGCACAAAAGGCCAACCGTCTCCCTATGGATCTATATCTATGGAATATAAAAGAGAGAGGTTGGACCGTCTTAAAGATATTTGGAGATAAGGTCTCTTTTGGCTTCCTCGCAATTGGAAATCCAATCAAAGGCTTCAGGGGAGAATTCAATTACGATACAGCCCACCGGGCTCTCAGTCCCTTTCTCTGTCTTATACTCAGACTACTAAGAGAAGGTTGGAGAGCTTAGTTTAGTAACTACGTAGGGCTACAAGTAATACATACTTCCACTAACACAATGTAGCACACGGGAGGGATTTTTTTGTCTCTATTACCCATATACGGGAGACACGAACATTCCTCGATTCTAGTCCTCTAAATGTAATTTTTTTTATTATCCTGGAGAAAGTCTACTTTCCCCCTCGGGGCTGGCTTAATACGAAAAAAAACTGGAGGACGTGGAAGCCAACTGGACGTTTAGACGGTAGCATTATCCAGCATTTGGCTCGGGACTCAGTGTGCTTCAAGAGTCATCTGCATTTAAATCGATACTCGAGCACTTTTGCATGAACAAATTGGCCAAGCCTGTCTTAGTCCTTCTGGAAAGTCTTACTTATGGATGAGATGCCAAATCCAAAAAGCCCAACTTATGTGTACCATATAGTAGACCTCGACTGACTCCAGCTCTTGTAGGAACTGGAGTTGGGGAATTTGTATTTTTCTTCCATCTCCATAAGAGATGAGAGGAAGATGTGTCCAAAGTGTATCTATTGGGCCCTTGTCTCAAGCGAAAAGTTTCTTTCTCTATAGAAGGGAACACATGGGGCCCAGGGGGGTGGAATCTGTCACAAAATTCAATATAGATTCCACTTTTCCCCAACTCATGAGCATATATTGGAGATCCAGTGTAGATTCTTCTGGCCAGAAAGCCCACACTGCTTCACCATATTCTCTTTCTCTCTTGATCATTTGCATTCCCAACACGGACCACCAACACCATTCTCTCTCACTCTTGCCTTTCTCTCAAGGCTTAATAGTCAGGTTGTAATGATAATAAACATCATCCCGAGCATGAAGTTCTGTTAGTCCACTCTACACCAAGTCTCTCACTCTCTCCTTAAATCCAATACATTTTAACACACTCGAGTCGTTCCGAGTTTGCCAAATGGATATATTAGTATACAAACTCCAACGAGAGGATCATGGTGAAAGAAATGTCCGGAGTCATTTGCCTATCCTTCTGAAATTCCTTAAGTTTTTTCTTACACTCACACTTAAGAGCTAAGAGCCCTGCAGGGTCTGCTTATCGGGTTGAACGAGACGCTTAATCCCGAATGCGGATCTCTAGGAATATCCTGAGCCTATTTTTGCATCCACAATCCTCGTTTATGGCTTAGCAATGCTCACTCCACACTTGCACATCCGACCAACTCCAACTGACGATTATTTTATTGCGCCCCTACTTTCTTCTTCCAATGTGAGAAGAAAGAGCTTCTCGTGTAGTGACTCTATTTTAGGAGAGAAGAGCCTCTCGATTGGTTTGGGATAAGTTGTCACTTGGGAGAAATGTCTAATAGCCTCAACTACTTTCTCCCACTTTGGACTTTTTTATTGGAAAGTGTTGGAAGGAGAGAGAGAGGGGGGATTTGGCTTGTCATTCCACGTGCTTTTGGATCAGAATATTCTTTAAAGGTATAAAATCATATACGAGGTTTATACGGTGTCTCTCTAAGTGTTTGTATGTATGTATTTGTTGCAAAGGATAACGATTAGGTGGTTGACAGCTCAAGAGTTGACAAGGACTGACACTGATACAAAACAGTGGCAGAGGCGAGGGGGATCTTGAGTCCGTGTCGTTGATGTACGCTCGGGTTGGCTGAGCCGGATGAAATGAAACTTTTCGGAGCTGGATGTAGGAACCCAGTTGAGTAGTCACCCTTTCAATCCGGGTATCCCCGATCTTTCTACAAAAGATTCGGCTACCCGGGTACTCCTATACATATACTGGGAAAACCCTTCTTACAGAGTGTACAAGTATCATCATCATCCTCTCTTCCTTGGTCACACATACACGCGTGTATACACACTTACAATTTTACGAAATGTTACACTTGCTCTTGCAAAGATAACTATTTGTAGTATGTGCTTTAGAACGGCGTACATACACATGGCAAAGAAAGACAGAGAAATCGGTCGCACATTTTCCATGGCACTACCATCGGCCCATTCCTATGATTGCTCACTCACTCGAGGATTTTGATTATTCAGACCAACTTCCACGGTGGGGGTTTCCGTATAGACGGAGATTCAATTATGCGTTACCTTTTTTTATCCCATTTAGCATCATGTACATGTGTACCAAAATGCAGTACACATTTACCGCAGCTACCTATGCATACATCCTTACTTTCCCGAGGACTTGAACCTTGAACGTCTAGAAGTCTTTCCTAGAATGCACTAGAAGCCTGCAAGTGTTATGAGGCTTTCAGAATCCACTCGTGTTTTACATGACATGAGTTCTCCATCATTTCAGATCTCAATCTTATTTAGCTGAGGCACACACTAATGGGTAACCAAAGTTTTTGAGGGGGCTAACTATGTGTAAACTCAAGGCCGGTACAAAGAGACTCTCTCTCTCTGTGAGGGACTCGTTTTGTGCATTGTACCAATTTCCCAACATCCTGTCTTCAAATTAAGTTTCCCGTTTAGAAGCTCACAAGTTTCGAGTTTAGGCTAGATTCGTTTAGAGCTGCTGTTTTCTAAGTATTTGTAAGTCTGGGGAACACAAGCAGAAGTAAATGGAGAGGGAGAGAGATGGTAATCCTTTGATGAACCTTGACTAGAGAAGATTGTTGTGCGTGTAATAAGGGTTATAATGTTATGAGAGGGTCTTCCTCCTCATCATCATCGTGCGGCTCATTAGCATTGAAATTGAGTTGATCTTATGTGTACAACAGAGTTGTTTGCCCCAAAGATGAAAGATAACATTGTTGAGTCTCAGCCTCATTATTTGTTGACATAATGGGGCATTAACTGATTCCTTGAGATAAGAAGGGCAAAGGTAAACAATAATAAAATAAGACTATTTGGGGCTTTGTGGAGGTGGGGAAAAAACGGGACGAGAGAGACAGAGGCTTAGCAAAGGCTTCTTTCCTTCTATATTTCTCTTCTCTATCTCCACTAATCCAATAAAATACATACAGAAGAAGCCGGCCTGACAATCCCTCTACAATGTCAATACTTGCCCTCTTGTGTCTATCTGAAGACTTTATTGAGTCTTAAAGAGGCTAAAGGCATCACTAAAGAGGCTTCCCAAATGATAGGAAATCAATAAGAGAGGATTTTCTTTTTTTCCTAATGGATTTTTATGCAAACAGTCCCTTGCATAATGCATTAACTGTAACTGGGAGGGAAAGAAAGTAGGTAGTGGTGGTAGTGAGGTTGACGGTGCCAGTGGTACTTGATACTTCTCCATGTACTGTGGTGTAAGGGATTTATACTATGGTATGTCCAAGCCAAGATTCACCCATTCAACATTTACGTTACAGATAGTTTGAGGATTGTAAAATATGCAAATTGGCTTCTGTTCTTCTCCCTGTGCATCTGAAACTGAGAGCTGAACTCAAGGGATGTCCCAGCCTTGTCACACAGGCTTTTCGAGTAATTCTTGGAGGAAACCTCTCGGTTGAGTTTGTTGGTCTGGATGATGATGATGATGGTCTTCCGGAGAAATCCAAAAGAAATTCCCACTTTTTATGTTTTAGACTCTTGGAGACTGTTCAGGCTGAGAGTTGGACGTAGGAGATGGGGAGAGAAGAGGTGGTTTTAGTGATACAGTCTGGAGAGAAAATATATATTATTTGATATGAGAAAAAGAGTAAATCCCGAAGTGGAAGTTGTTGAGTCTTGATTACTTTCCATTATCCCAGATCTCTCTCTCTCTCTCTCTCTCTCTCTCTGTTCCGTCTGAAGTGAAGTGGGTGCTTAAGTTGTTGGATAGCAACCACTTTGCAATCTGTCATTCCTCTTAGGCTGAATCCTCGTACACCCAACACTAGCATCATCACCATTTCTACTTTTCCTACTACATCTCCTCAACCAAATCTACATCTCTTCCCATCTCATCCACCTTTTCTTTTATCTCGCTACAAAATACTCATTCTCTCCAAATCGAGTCAAATCCATCTCCAGAGGCTGACAATAATAACAATCACCGCCTCCTTCCTTCCTTCCTTTTGAACAACAAATCTCGGAACAAAAACTTTCTCTCAAGGAGTTAAGCTCATTCCAGGCAAATTCATTTCATCCTAAAAGATCCCATCTTATCGACAAGTGCCTATAGATTTCCCAGAACTTGCGTGTATGTAAAGTTTGATCAGCCTTTAGAGAGGGGGCTGGAAATCTTTAATACTTTTCTGAACTCTCTCTGCGCTGTTCTATTCATTACTTGGCTTTTGTGTACCCTCGTCTCTCAATCGCTCTGATTACTTCGCAGTTGAGTGCTCACTAAATTCCGAGTCCTCCTGGGGTCTCCATCCGCACGTAATAAAGAGCCATTCAGCTTCCCTCAAATGAAGGACGAAAAGAAACGAAGGTGAAAGACACAGGCGAAGATGGCTTTTCTTATCCTGGGCTCCGTAATAAAAATAACATATATACGCCTGTGTATACGCCTCCACAGTTCCCATCTCATCTTTTCTAGAAGTACACATACATATTTATTTGCCAATTGTCTATCAACCGTAAAATATAAGAAGGGTTGTGTAAAAATGAAATGAGTTTTTTTCGCTTGGGAACCAAATGGTTATACTAGTTTAAATGGGATTGCCTTCGGAGCAAGCAAACTTCTTTACGAGTCTCCTTCCCCACCAGAAACGGGTTTGTCGACGGGAGGCTCATCTGCGGAATTGGCTTCTCCGGTGTTCATATCATTCAGGCCGAGGTCTTCGTTCTGCTCAAACGTCCTCTCATAGTCCACCACTTCCATATTTGGATCATCTTCCGGAGCATAAATGTTCTGCAAAGAGAGCATTTCATTACCTCGTCTTCATTTTATTATGGCCTCAAAGGATTCAAAACTTTTCAACCCAGTGGAGTCTCTCCGCATAAAACCTAAGGTGTAGAGAGAGCCCTGGCTGAATGAGTTAAAAACTAAAACTACGGAACATCTCAATGCCAGCATCGCTACGTTCCGTGGTCAACTTGAGTCGTAGGTAGGCTCATGCATTTTTCATTTCTAAAATGTAGTGCTGTCATTCCTAGGAAAATGCAATAATTTCTGGAGATTTAACTTTCAGAGTTTATGACGTGACTGACCTGGAGATAACTGTTTCCAGCCGAGTCGTCCAGGATAACAGTGAAAGGCACTTCAACAGAAATCAGGCGGCTCAATTTCTGACAGAATTGTTTCATTTTCATCTTCATATCGGCCTCAGCACTGTCACCACTGATTAAAGGATTGTCTTGCTCTAGCTGCTCCTTCACGTTTCCCAACAGACCTGCCAAAATTCATAGACACAGAAGATAGAGTCATTTACAAACTATATATAATATTATTTGCCTACATCCATCATCATTTCTATCATATCTCCATTCCACCATCCATAATTCGAGGTGGAATCTGTACTTTATGAAACTTTGTTAGCCCAGCCCTTTTCTCATCATCAATACTCATCATCACCACCACCGCCACCACTACCATCATCATCATCAACACAATGAAGATTATTTCCAGCTCACTACCTACTTATGTAGACGAAGATCTATTCTCGTGGGGTACGTAATAAGAGAAAGGAGTTTCGGACTATCAACAACAGCCATAAAATATATTGCCAAAACAGCTAAGCAAAAAGGAACTACTACTGTACCTTCTAAAGTTGTAAACTTTCCTCCGATCATTCCTCCTCCGACGTACAGTTCCAACTCCGGGATTTCAATAGAACAAGTCTCAGACTGCACACAGAATAAATAATTATCTCACAGACTCAACATGGGCTAACGAATGTTAGAGGACATATTATTATCTTAACGGAAACCAAAATGCATTTAAGCCCGAGCTAGGAAAACCTTAAGTAAACAACAGTACGACTTTAGCCCTTTCTGAAACTTATCAGCCAGATACAAAATTGTCATTCACCGCTACATCCTGAGCAACAGTAACTAAGAATTCATCCCAAACTCTCAAATCCTCCTCGATCAATCAATGCTAGAGATTGCTTGAGACAATTGGATTCGTATACATTAGGATTCCAGCCAATTCCAACATTTAATTTTACCTTGTATCTCAAGACGTCCTAAGATTCCACACAACTGTCTCTCAACAGAGAAAGATAGTTCCTTCCACTTCACTAAGCCTTTGATCTTGCCTGCACACCGCCAGTTTTACTCAGCCCCTAAGTAGTAAATGGATGTCTAATGTGTTTGACTTTCAAATTAAAAGTTGGAATTGATAAAGTGAAAGTAGTGGAGGATGTTTTTAAGAATGAAGCACGAGAATAAACTCACGTCAGACCTAATTCCCTAAGGGGTGGAAATACTTTTCTTAACCAAGGGGTCATCCATTATATTTGTACCGTTTGATAATGATTTTAATGAATCTCTTCCACTATTGAAGGATAAGGTTCATTAACTTTAGATTTAAACCAATGTTAGGAGAGTAATTTAATACTAATTTTATCGATAAGGAACGAATATAATGAACAATGCCTCCGATCACCGGTTGGCTCTCAATCCTATCTATGGAGGCATGGTTCATTATGCCTCCATAGATAAGATTGATAGCCAACCGGTGATCAGGGAGACACAGCTCAGGTCCTATGAAATGAAAGAATTTTAAAAAGTAACTCACAAGATATGCAAGGATGTAACGCAGTCCGTGGACCAGCCCTTAAGAGATAGAAAAAGAATGCATAATTGAAAGAAGTTTCCACTTGCCTTGAGAACATCTCGGCATAAATCATCCACACCCGTAACTTTCAGACTAATTCTTCGACCCTTCTTCTCAATTCCACCTCCACTCTTCACTTCATTCGACCGTTCACCACAGTGGTCACAGTCGGTTGCCATTATCACTACTTCTTTGAAATGTGGAATTTTGGTCAGTTTCATCTTTGTCTGGCAGTCCTTCCCACATCCGTTGCATTGTGTGGGAAACTGTAAGACTTCATCGGCAAAATTAATATCATCTCCATCTTCGTCGATTTCTTCCGCTTCTGTAAGCTCATTTTGTAATTCTGGGAAATAGCCTATTAGATGGTCTTCTTCCCTCGTTCTGTCGAAATGAACATTCTGGAGTTGAATGTCTTTATGACCGGGTAGAACGGATGGGGGCGGAGATATGAAACTTTGACCACTTATGTCACGAATTTTCTATAAATTAAAAAAATAGTTTAAACCACAAGCATAACCTTTAAAATTCTCTAGAAAGATATCAACAATTGTTGTTAATAACCTTGTTAATAAGTGAAAATTGCTTCAGACTACAGCTTAACAAAAATAATTCGGATAATTACTATTGACGGGACCATCACCTCCCCCAAAATTTCCTGAATTTGAAGATGGTGAGACATCGTATTTATACCACAATCTAGGAAATTTGGGGAAGCTGATGATACCGTCACTAGTACTAGACTTCTAAAGATTCATAAAACTATCAATGAAATCAAGTTGCAAGGCTCAGTACATTTAGTTTGAGTTTTTTTTGTAAACAAACAATATTTGGTTACATTTAGAAAATAGAATCATTACAGAAAAAAAACTAATTTTTAAATCAATATTAGACTTTTAACCTAACTTTTTGACTTTTGGCTGCGTCAAGAAAATAGATCATATTCAGAATTTCCGCTCGTTAGTTTTAAAAATAAACAGTAGCCGATTCGTCCAATTTTTTTTAACGTAGGAGCTAAATAAATCTTTGTCAATATTTGACCGAGAACAGGAAGAACTCACTAGAGTAAATGGAGTCTTAAGGGTCCTACAATCTTGAACTCTGTCCAAGAAGTTTTGGATTTTTTGATAATCTTCAGGATGCTCTTCTATCCTTCTCTTCTGATCCTGATCGAGTCCTTGATAGACCCTCTGGAGAATCCCTTCGACTGTGGTTATCTCTCCTTTCTGTGACCGGGCAGGAATTTCTAAGTCTAATTGGGGTATAGAAACAGAGGCATAGTCCGCTTTAACAACTTGTCGATTCAAGTCCCGGGATTCATCTGCTTGAAGCGTGAGCTCAACCCCTTGGTTCTGAATCTCTCCAGCCGACTGAATCTCATTATTATCGTAGTTACAATGTGGACATGAAAATGAGGAGAGGATCACTTCCTTGTAATATGGTATCCTTGTTAAGAGGAGCTTCGTTATTCCCTAAATAACAGTAGCACACAGTTAGCAAGAAATCATTATTCTTAAATGCAGAATGAAATAGAAAAATAAAAACAACCAACATTATCTCCACAGTTAACACACAGACTTTCCACTTCGGTCGTTTCGTTGATGGCATCGTCGGCGTTGATTGGTTTGAAAAACTCCTCGCGTTCTGATGACATTCTTACCCAGAATTATAAATCTACCTTTACCTAGTTAAATCAATATCTGCAGAGTATGCACCAGCAATTGACCGTAACAGATCAATTAACGAAAATCCGAATGGCAAAGATACGGTCATGGAACAATCTGGAACAAGATTAATGGACTCTTCTTGTCAAGAGACAAGAAGAGTCCATTAATCTTGAATCTGGAAGTTATATAGATTTGAATATGCAGTGTTCAACTTTGGCGGTAGTTCCTCTCAGTGTTTAGCTCCTCTTTAATCTATCCAAATCCAAAATTGATAGATTCACAATTGGACGTTCCATGAACTATGCACTTCTTTCAGAGTAAATTCCAGGAATTCCAAAAATTACAGGATCTTCTAGGAGGAAAGGTACAAAGGAAAGTACAAAGGAGCTAACAGATTTTCCGATGGGGAAACTCTGTGCATGTCGACCCGGGAGGGGGAAGTTGCCGCTCCCATTGAAGATAATGTCGGAGAGGAGCGTTTGGGTCAGCGGTATCGACTTTTGAGAACCAAGTGAGTATTAGCTGATTCCAAACATAAGGACCTCTGGACTGCGGCCGAGGTCAGTTGGAATTGGCTTTGGAATTAAGTTTCTATAAACTAATAAAGGGTTTTTTATTCTGTAAGCTGAAATGTGTTATTTATAAACAATTGGGCAGTTTTAGCATTTATAAACATTGTAAACGTTTTGATAGGCAGGCATGAAAAAGAAAGTTTTGAATATATTGGAGCATTTCCAGATAATTTTCAAATGATAAGGTTTTTTAATTCGTTTATTTATATTCAAAATAAAATATTCGTATAATAATTTGGGATGATGAAATAATGCATTTACAATTATTAATCATTATCGTTCAATCAATCCGACTAAATCTGGTCCGGACGTCTAAAAACAGCTTAACTTACTAAAAAGCTTTATTCATGCCCATTCATGAATGAATAAATGCCACATTTGCTAACCTTGAAAATACAAACCCTATTCATGAACTTTCATGAATTTGTATGAACATTTTCTGCTTTCTATGCGAGGGTGCACTTGGACGTCTAAAAACAGCATCTTATAAACTAAAAAAAAAACTTCATAAACTTTCATGTGAGTATTGTAAAGTATAAGTATAAAGTATCTATTTCAGTATTTTCTCTCAAATACACTTCACTTTAATTCGCCAACGAGTCACAAGCACAAGATTCCTCTTGCTCTTAAAATAAAATCCGTCCTTCCTAAACTTAATCTTCGAATTTCAACCAAAAACCTGTACTTGAATTAATTAAATAATTAAAAGACTAATTTTTCAATACAAAGTATTTTTCGCTAAATAAGGTTCCTTTATTTTCTATGCAATTTTAATCAATTGTTAAACTATTGTTTGTGGAAAGGCTATGGGCGACAATGATTCAGACTCAGATTCAGACTGGGATTTCGAAGCCAGATGTGACTTGGAAAAATACATCAAAGAAGGCGGACTAAAAAAGGACTTCATGTACGTGGCGAAGAACCATGATAGGAAACCCAGTGCTGAATCGCAAGCATGGTATGCCAAGCAGTGTGATTGGAGCGGTAAAGGTGAGGGAGAATCAGCCAAAGTAGGGATAGCGACTATTGGGGCCAAGCACGGATTGTACGAAAATTCGGCAAACGTAGGAATACTTAAAGTCGGAGCCTACGAGTATGATGGGGATGGATGGGAAGTAGGGACGGAAGTAGAAGTATCCGCTGTATCTGCCAATCACAGATATGGACCAGCGGAAGTCCAAGGGAAATTGCTCACTGCCAAGGTCACTGGAACTTTTGGCAGGAATACCGGAGCCATCATCGTAAGTAACTGAGAATTAGACATTGGAAAATATTCTAGGCATTCTTAGTGAAGAAGTTGAAAGAGGGTTAATTACTCAGATATTTAAATGTACAGGTCAAGGCTGATTTGGCATCAGTTACTGGCCGAGTTGGTCCAGCTTCCTTGAGAGTAGGTGTGGCGGTCGACACGGGAGCGAGTATTGGACTTGATGGGGTTGAGGTTTTGTTACTAGGGACCGGTGCTGTAATCAATCGTAACGTGGTTGGTGTTTCTCTTTTCGGTTCTAATCTAACCATCCCGGCTCCGTGGAGGTGGTTTGATTGAATGACTATATGTAGGTTAGGTTAGGTCATGACATGATTTTGGAGAAACCCTCAAATTATTTTGAAGTCTTCCATAATTTGCCTTTTATATAACTTTATGAAAAACTTGGACCGTCCTTTATTGCTTGCAAAAAATTGTATGACAATATCACGTGCCTTATTATTATTACTGGAAAAATAAAAATAAATATTTTCTATCAGTGTTCCTGAAAACAATATGGCTTTTAAAAATTAAATTAGGCAAATTCTATTCATCATAAAGAGTTATACGATTCAATTGTATATGCCCTCGAAGAAAAATAAATACAAATTGGTACTCAAGTCGTGAAAAAAATGAAATTACTACGTACAATACGTATACAATAAGATAGATCTCGTCATGCAAAAACAAATTAAAAAACCGTTCATAGTTTCATAGAATATTTAAAAATCCCATTTTATCGTAACTGCAAGCACATGAGGGCTACATACTCTTCGTCAGAAGTCCATTTCAACAAAGGCTGATCCTCTTCATCCCTGAAGTCGTTGTAGTAAATCCGATTGAGCTCAGTGAATCCGAATTTTCGACAAATCCGGAGTGTAAACGGAGAAGAGATGTTCGTCTTGAGCAGAGTGAATTTCTCATTAGATTTGACAAAGGCCAAAGCCCGTCTGTACATTTCTGTGGCTAACCCTTGACCTCGGAATTTAGTGTCCACACAGGCTGTATAGAATACGACAAATGAATCGATTCCAAATACGTCGAAAATCCTCGAGTTCCCGTTCAGTGTCAGCATTATTTTGTTTATGATTCTCATCTGCCTCGATTTATATCCCAGGTTGGCTAGCTCTTGTTCCAACGGCTTGCTGTTCACGTATGTAATCCGTAATCCTGCGATCTGTACATATTTGCAAGTCACGTAAAGATTTTCAGTCAGTCGTTGTGTTTTAATCCATTTCAAAAGAATGAATTTGGTATTTAATAAAAATTATGATCAATTTAAAGATTTTAATTCTCAAATTCCGGTAGGTCATGAAAAAATTAACTTTGAATTAACAAGTTAATCCGTCTTAATCTATGGAAAACCTTTCTTCAGTTTAAGATTGTAATTTAAGAACGTTAAAGACGGAATTACCTCGTTCGTCAGGGTATCCAAGGCGTAAAAGCTGAGGTTGTGTGGCAAAATGGTCCGATAGATTTGATCGAATTCATCAAAATATTCTTTCGAATATTCAAATCCCCTTGTCAAAGGATTGCTGAGGTAAAAGTTTTTATGAAGGTTATCCAAAACCCTTTGGTAGTCTTGCGGCTTGACCATCCTAAACTCAAAATTCTTCCATTTACCTTCAACAAATTCTGACATTTTAATACAAAAAAAGCACTGCTTCTAATCAATCAAAGGTTTTAAGTACCCTGATATTAAGTTCGATCTTCTATTGAAGGAAAAGGGAATAGGAATAGATGAATCGACGACGGAGTAGTTAGCCTTTAAATAGGGTAGGGAGACAGTTTAAGCTGGGGAAATTTTCTAACTTTTTTGTATTTATTTATTGTATGATAGATATGGGACTGTATGATTATTGAAAGAACATAAACGTTCCTACCTTATGTTTTTTTATTTGTGAAATATATTATCTTAAGCATTCATGTATTTGTCAGCAAAATTCCTTCATAACAATAACGTTATCCTTCATAACGTATCTTATGTAGTCCTATCTTTGTTGTTGTGCATAGTGAAGAGGATAGTGTACCTAATCTGTATGGCTCAATATGCACAGAAGATAGGGAAAGATTGAAACGAAGATTAATGACTGAAGGGACTAAATGACCTTCACCCTGGAGGAGAGAAATCTAGAGAAAAATAAGTACACTATATTGCAGGAAAGCCTAAGGGACAAAACATAATCAAGGCCAAGCTCTCCAGAATTTAGGACACAAAGTACTTTTTGGGTATCAATACACCAGCCAGTTTAACCCGGAGGTCCTCTCAACGAATTTATAAATTGTTATATAGATTTAAATTTAAAATAAATCCCTGAGCTTCATTTATTAGTTAGCCCAAAAACCTTCTAGAAGAATCATCTCAACAGTAAAAAGCAACGAGAATTTTATTAAAAACTTCCAAATGAAAGTAGACCGTAGAAATATTAATGGACATTAATGGAAAATTTAGACTAACCTTATAAATAAATTGCAGTTAACTACAGTTAAACATTTAATTTAATTAAAATTCGTAATAATTCATCGAGGTAATTATTCATGTATTTTAGTTATTGATTAGTCCGAACATAGTTGGGATTTTTAATTAATTTTATTAAGTGTTTCAATTTAAACTAAATATAAAAATCCATACAAATCTAATTCTTCTGTAAAACATATACTTAAATTAAATTACAAATCGTTTAACCCTTTTTGAAACCTCAACAGAGGCTGGACGCAGTTGGCCCTATTGAAACATATTTTCGAAATTTAAAATTAGCACACATTTAATCTAAAACTGAAAATTCAATAACCGAACTTCTTTGCAAGTAAACCCAAACCATTTCAGCACAAAATGTCAAGGACACCATTGCAAAACCAATCCAGAGACCGTAAAATAAAATCACCGTGTTATCATTTAAGCTCAACATAGACCAATCCGAACCCCCCGATTTAGCTGCAGTTATCAACGCAGGGATTAGCTTAGAATTTCGAGCAATTTTCTGCCACTGGGATGCAATACCGGAATGTAAGAGGACGGCCAAGTTGCTAAGAATCTTGTGGTTCACCCAATTCTTGATTATGAATCCTTTAGTGGAAATGAGGAGCTCCTCAACTCCTCTCGAAACCATTCGATTGGGTCGAATTCGCTTCAGCTCATAGTAGCTCAAATCTACTTCGTCCTTCCACATTGCCAAGACCGTCTTATTACATTCCGATACAGAATCTGCATAAGTACCATTATGGTGCATGATAATGTCACCAATATTGGGTGGGATGTGGAACCTCTGGACAACCCTTTGCAATTGCTGGAAGGCTGAATTACTTTTATCATTCGCCTCCATTTCTCGTTCCCAACTCAAAACCATCGCCCCTATCTCAGTGTAAATGTAATATCCAATGGTCTTATCCCAATATTTTGGATTGATAAGCACTGGACTTCGTAAGAGGATTGAAATTACCTGTTCACTTTGAGGTCGGTTGTAAATCCTGAAATTGCTGTCAGCCAACTCGGCGAATGTTTTAATGAAATCCGGCTTGAGAGGAGAGGTCAGTTGTGTGAAGTTCTCCCCTTTGTACGCATTACTTAGCACAACGGCCATTAAGAGCCAAGTACCACAAAGCCAGTAGATGAAGGACTCTTGATTCTTGTTCCCTGCGGTAACGTCTCCTTGTTCAAATAAAATGCTCCAGGGCATTAAATAAATGTCGATTTTATTGACCGAGGTGTGCCCTTTCAATCGTAGGCCATATTGAAGGACAGTTGGCACAACGAGGGCTGTGAGGAATATGACGAACCATGTAAAAGGGGTGTAAGATGATATGAAACTGTTGAGGTCATATGCAATTTTGAACCCATCACACGTCAAGAATTTTATTCGCTCTTCAGAGTAGATGGTAAAATATTGGGATTTCCACTGGTAGCCCACTCTCATTTCAGGGATAGAGATTCTTCGACCTAGACACTCTTTTGAGAGATTAAACCAAGACGTTACGACAAATTTCACCGCTTTACCTCTGCTGCTGCATTGACCAAGATTTATGTAATGAGAGGGATCCACGGAAGAGTTGGGGTTGATGGTCTTGAAAAGAAGGTATTCGATATTCATCCAAGCTTCATAAGACCTGAAGGTTATAGCGGACTTGGAATTTTCAAGCCTTGTTACTAAATCTTTCCAAATGTCTGTTGTCATCTGGTAGTGGGTCATATGCCATGGAACTCCGATGTTTATTTTATTGACCTCAGCAAATCCTTTCCTGAGTTCCTTCAAGTCCATGGGTCCGTCGTATCGTTCGTACGTGTGGGATGAGAGAGAGCAATATTCACATACGAGGTGGACCTTTTAAAACATAGATCTAATTCAGGTTTAATATTCAAAGTTAGACTAGGTCGTCCTCGTCCTGGCAAAAGGACCCTGCTTATTTGGTTGGTGAAATTTCAAAATAATTTGAAACTGGAAACATGATTACGTTAGGCTAGGGATTAAGCTGTAAATATCAAGTCTAACATTTTTAATTAAAATTGTGCTAAAATTAACCTATTTCAAATAGCAAAAGAATTTGATATCTGAGACCGTCTGCTTAGATCCAGTAATACTTAAAAAAACAATCCCAAATGAAAAAACCTCACCTGCATTTGACGTTGACGATCAAATGTTTGAAAAACCATTCTATCCACGATCTCGACATGGTGAGAACCGCCATGAAAGCCCACCGATGCAATAATCCAGTCATCCCACCTCTTCCGGTTATTCTCATTGGTAACCAGAACTCGGTACTTTTGATAAATGGCCCGGAACGGCCAGTGGAAATGAGAGGTGGCAGTATTCGTTTTCTTAATCACGTCATCCTCGATGAAGGGGATGTAGCTTTTAAAAATAACCAGATGCTCTTCCAAGGGAAAGTCTAGGAAGAATTCTACGAGACAATTCAAGTTAATTGGCCTTGGCTGTCCAACCCAAGTGAAGTTAGTGAATGGCTTAGACCGAACACCAAAGAAATCCCCCTCCAAAGAACTTCTAACCTTCTCCCGTTCCTTTTCATAAAATCCCGTTGTAATCACCGGGAATTCAACAGGTCCGGCAAACATGGGAGAAAACTCGTGAAGAATTATGAGACATTTTGAAAATGGGGAAATCATTTTATTTACATCGATGAGATGGCTGAACGATTCTAACCCTGGCCATGGGGGTCCCGATGGTGACCTTGTATGTGCTAAGATAACCGGGAAAATTATGACAATTATGCATAGGTATCCGATTAGATACATTATTGATTCCAATGAACAAGTTAGTTTTACAATTTTTTTGATGATTTTTCTACCGAAGTTTAATAAAATCTAAAGCAAGGAGTATATGCTCGATATTGTTGAAGACTTGCTGAAATATATTGTCCAAGTCCCAGCTTTTCCAAGGTTCCATGGGGTTAACTTGTATTTTTAATTTGTATTTACGCCTTTTGAGTGTAAATATTGGATCATTCGGCATTTATTGATGAGTGCATGTGATAGGGTGAATATAAGAGTTTCAAGGTAAGTTTTAAATAATATTATATCCCAATCATGATAGTTTAGTGGAGACATTATTTTAAAGAAATGCCTAAGTACGGTGTGGTTACTTGAAACTGTTAAGAATTTGAGGGATTTGCACTCAACAGTTTTTATGTCATTTGTAAATTACTGTATTTTTTTACCTTTTTAGCCCGAGCCAGGGCTTATGTGATCACTATGTCCGTCTGTTTGTCGGTCTGTCTGTCTGTGAACACGATAACTCTCTTCAAATCCAACCGATTGACTTGAAATTTTGCGCACATCATCTTTGGCCTTAAACTAAGGCTAAGTTCGAAGATGAGTAATATTGGTCAAATGGCTTACCCGTGGGGGCA